>JBBPBX010049147.1:0-25472 GCA_038048925.1 Garcialebias charrua
TACAGACAGAGAATGCCTCAATCCCTCTGTTGATCCTCAACCCCGAAGATGCATTAGCAAAAGTGCTGAATGGATTTTTCTCTTTTCTCCCCGTGTCCATATATCTGCAGTCAGCAAGGAAGAATTGAAAACAGATGACCATCATTTGATCAAAGGAAACACTCATAGTATGCCAGCACAGCAGGATGTTATTGTAGTGCAAAAATGCTGGCTGGTGCATGGAAGATTAATGAGCAATTTGCAGTGCAATTATTTACAACCATGGTCATTAAAGCAAAGAGATGTGATTTAATGGCAAACCGTGCTGGACAGAACTTGTAATATAATGTAGGCATTGTAGAGGGGGTCTCCAAATGGTGGCTCAAGGACCAGATAAAGATCCAAATTAAGCCATATTTGGACATACAGTACATTTGTTGGTCCATTTTAGTACAATACCAATATATTTTCAATTTTATATAAAACATTTTTGCATGCTTTCTTGTGATGGTAATTCATTTTAGGTGACATTTTAAACAATTTGCAGATACAGGTACATTTGTAGCCACTGTCTGGTCTGACTGGAGCAGACAGTGCACTCTGCCCACACTGATAAAGGTACCGAAAGCTTCAAGCTCTGTAATATTCTAACTTTCTGAGACACTGAATTTTGGTTTTCATTATTTGTAAGCTATGTTCATCAAAATCCAATAAATAACTGTTTGAAATGTCTCACTCTATGTGTAATGAATCTATGTAATAAATGAGTTTCCCTTTGTGAAATGATTGACAAAAATATTGAAGTTTTTCACAGTATTCTTTTTATTTTATTTTTTAGATGCACCTGTAATACAGAATAATCCAGTCAGAGCAGACAGTGGCCACAAATGTACATGTGCATTTTTTAAATTAAAAAAATTGTGTTCAGAAAAAGGAAATATTCCACAAGAAAACCAGATAAAAGTGACATGCAGCACAATCTAAACGCAGTCAGAAAATTAATAATTCAAACCACGGGAGCCTTTCCTGAAACAGAGAGACAGAAAGAGAAATAGAAGACTCAATCCCCCGTGCGTGCTCACTTCCTTTGTCTTTACAAGATTTATGAAATCTGGGACACCACGTTATATGTGTTTAGATTTCTTTTATGTGTACTTTTTGCAAAAATATCTTCACTTCCATGAAGTAAGAGGAAAGAAAAACTTGGAGACTAAAGTTCGTCTTCACAGTTCAGATAGAAACAAGAATAGACGTAGGAGTTATCGGGCAAAAAAGACTTCCAAGAAATGCAAAAGGTTCACGCCAAGGTCAAAAGGAAAGTGCTCTTTATCTGTTGATTAGGCGTTGAACAAAACATAGCTTGCTGTTTGAATTTGCAGCCCTGTGATGATCCCATTGATGTGTTGCCAGTCAGTGTCCCACTGGGGTTAATAATCCAATCTCCTGCACTAGTTGCCTCCTAAGTGATTCAGCAGAGGTGGAGTGACCTTAGCTATCTCCTTGAGGAACATAACTGCACGCGGTTGTTTATTGTTTTTCTCCCTCCATTTCCCTTCCCTGTGCCCGTTGCTTGTTTTTGATTTGTGTGGCTTCTGGTATGCTTTACGGAGATGCCCTTTCCTTCCATCGCCCTGGGTGCTAGTGCCAGTCTGGAACTTGAAAGGCGTACGCATCTTGAGTAACACCCCTGTGGCTGTATTGGTCTCCCTTCCTCGTGATCCCAAAGCACCCAAAGGATTAACTTGTATTTTCCGTCTCCTCTGAAATGTTCTTTCTTAAAGGAATAGTACTGTATTGCAATGTCTGAAGTGATGTTCTTTCTTTAAGTTGTCAGTACGTTAGTACCATATCAGCTGTGGGATCAGATGGAGTACAATGTCAAAAAAGGTAGAAGTCTTCCTTCAGGCTAGGCTAACGGCTAGTCGAATAAGGGTCCCCCCCCCACACTTTTTTTTAAAACCTTTTTCAGGGTTATAAAGCAACTCTTTCTCAAAAATGACAAAGATGTCAGGGGAAAGTCCCAATTAAGCTATTCATTATCTACACATTTGCATGAAACAATTTGTTTAGTTTGTTGTGTTTTCCACCAAAGAGGATTTGTTGTAGGTACAAATGTTGCCGTCTTCATTGCTGAATCAGGGCTGCCACATACTCAGTAACAGTGTTGCCAGGTGAGAAATGTAGGATTATCGTACTAGAGCCCTAAATTTATCGTATTTTGAGGGAAATTATCGTACACCCGTCATAAACAAAATAACAAGTATGCACTATAGTCACTCTGTTGTTTAATATAGGCACTCACAGATTTGTGGCGTCTGTACTGGTGGGAACCATAGACATTAATACGCATTATTGTCTGGTGGCTGGCAACTACTAATGAGCCGAGCGAGACCCCCACACCATAGATATCTTATATAGAACACATGATATCTATGCCCCACACCATAGATATAATATACACATAATAATATAAAGATATAGATATAATATATACATATTATATCTATGCCCCACACACTCTTCTTGTTTTGTTTCATGGCGGTCGGATAAAACCACCACCGAGCTGAAGTGTGGACAGGAGATAAAAAAAATAAAAATTCTGTAAAACTAATTTAAAAACTCAACTAAATTCTGTCTATTAAGTTTGTATTTTCAAGGAAATAATAACTTGATCTTTAACTTTACTGATATCACTGCTAAAAACATCCCTAATTGTACCCTGATGCATGCTCAATAATCCAGGTAGAAAAATCTAAAAAAGCTAAGTCTGGTCCTCTGGACATTCAAAAATCCCTAATTGTAAATTTAATATTCATTTTATTTATTTATTTTTGGAAATGCATTCTTTGTTTCATACCCTGGACATTCCATAAAGACATGTTGAACCGTTTCAGGGAAATTGCTGGTGCACATGTCACAAAAAAGTCCTGTTTCATGCTTTGCAATTATTTTAAGAGATTTATTAAGGTCTGTGTGTCCTGTTCTAATGCGAGTAAGTTCCTGTTTCTTCCTGCTTTCCTTGTATATCTTACCTTATGAACGTTGTGTAAATGTCTTCCTGTATCAGTAATGTCCCAGTTTTCCTGTCATGTTTTCTTAATATATTTCTTTATTATAATTTAACGTTCAACTTTATATAAACGTTCTATCATTTTCATCACTTCTTCCAGACCGTGTCACACGGCTCTGCTTTTTCTAACGCATGGGGCGGGTGCAGCGGACTTTTCAGCCAATCATGGTCGTTGTTCTGCATATACGTCACTCTTCTGTCACATTTAGAAAAGCACGATTGGCTGGAATTTCAAGACGCCTTCAGGGTTCACAAAAAAACTCCGACAGACAGTTGCGACAGGCTGATGGAAACCGATCACAACTACACGTTCACAGAATGGCCAAATTATCGTATTTTTGGCCTTTTTCGGGATTATTGATCGTACATCGTACAGAGGGCAAAATTATCGTACAAATACGATAATTATCGTACACCTGGCAACACTGCTCAGTAATGAAAGCAGCAATTGGCTGAACGAAAAGTTGCTAGAAGTTGCTAAATTGCATCATTGCCTGATATAAATAATTGATAATGTTCGTATATTTGTAATGGATGCTGTAGGAGAGAGGAATAAAGTCGTGGATTTATGCATTTTGTGATTCTTTTGCAGTCTGAATGCAGTGTGTGTGTGTGTGTGTGGGGGGGGATTTTCTGCTATGACTGCAGCAAGGAAGGACTGTTGCGAGAGGAATGGACTGCTGTTAAATGATTAGCACCAGTGTCCACTCATTGATAAGAAAAGTATAAATAATAGTTCCCTTTCAGTCATGTCTCTCAGTGTAACATATGCTATGGGAATTGCGCCCCCGCGCGATTACCTGAAGGAATACATTCACGCCTTTACGGCAAGGGCGTCAGCGTTGCGCCAAAGGCCCCGCCCACTGGGTACTTCAGCCGCTGACGCCCATCCAACTTACTCTATTTGCCCTTCACCTCGCTTAAACCTGAATTACCTCTCTTCAAGGGACTTCTCTGTTGCTTCATCGCTCAACTAGAGGTGAGCTTGCTCCCTACACAGAGCGTACGGAGAATTATTCCTGCGTACTGCTGGGCTAGCGAAAGCTAGTCAGGCACATTTTCTCTTAACCCCGAAGTTTTTTCTTCTCCTCTCTCCGCAGACTGCTTCTCTCGACAGCGCTAACTGCGTCACACCGCAACCCCCCGGCTAATTCGTAGCGGGCTAGCCAGCAAAAGCGACGCAACGGAGGAGACGTCTCAAAATAAAAGGAAAAGGATTCTGGAAGGACTCGCTCGCCTTATCTTGGACATGCCTCTGGAGAAAGGAAAGCGAAAGACAAGACTTCCAAAGAAAACCAGCAGGAAGGCGAGCCCAACATTGCGCGTCTGTCCTAGCGGATGTGGTTTCTCCCTCGCAGCGACGGACACCACAAGGCCTGTCCCGTCTGCTTAGGGATGTTACACGCAAAAATGGTGCTGGATATGCCCAATTCTTGCCCACACTGCAGCCAGATGCTGGAGGCGGTGAGGAGGCACCGGGCGGACTTCGTCGCCAAGGCCATGGGCGCCGCTGCAGCGCCAACGGACCTAGACACCACCGAGCCCCTCACTCCCACGCCGGAGCTCGAGAACATGGCTCTAGATGACAGCACACAAGTCGAATGGGGTGACAGCCCTGACGTGCTGGCTCCCATGGTGGACGTAACAGTCGAATTCGGCACTCGAGACATGATGAACGAGGACGAGATCTCGATTTCAGCCTCAGGCAAATTTTTCGCGGAGGAGGCAGACGTCGAACACGAGAAACAGGGAGAAGATCTCTCCCACACCCCGGTACCTGTGCTCCCGGAAACTGACTTTTCCATCCCTGCTCTGTTCGACCTGTGTCACAGAGCAATGGACGCGCTGTAGATCCCATGGTCAGAACCTCCGCCTCGTCAACAGGTCACGAGACTGGCAGGAAACTATTTTTACTCAAAGCAGCAGGCCATCACGAGGCAAAGTATACCCGTGTTCCCGGACTTCCTCACAGAGCTAACTCACACCTGGGTTCAGCCCAGAGCTCCCATGCTGTTACCACTCTCGTAGTTTCTAGACGTGGACAGGATTTATGAGGTGGGAATGGCCAACGTGCCTCAAATTGAGGACACGCTGGCGTCTCACCTGGCTCCCAAGTCATCCGGGACAAACCAACTCTCCCTAGCAAAGCCTGTCGAGCTTCAGCTTCTCTGCTCGAGAAATGCTACAGAGCTCAGGGACTCGCGGTGCATGCGATGAACGCGTCCGCGTTGATGCAAGCTTACCTGGCTGAAAAACTGCAGCAGCTCCAGGTAACAACGGACAAAGAAGCTGCCGCTGCTGGATGAAGACCGTAGGGCAACAGACTTTGTGCTCCGCATGATGGGAACAGCTACTGTTGCTCAAAGCAAAGGCATGGCCGAAGTGGTCATCGTGATACGCCATCTGTGGATGACCTTAACTGACCTACTCGAGGGACAAAAGGTGCCTTTTCTCCACCACTTGATAGAACCGACGGGCTTGTTTGGGAAAGCTCTGGATCGAATTCAGACCAAGCTGGACAAGAGGTGCAAACAGGCTGAAGCTCTCCGGGTGGGCATTCCCAGGAGAACCTTCGCCCCCACCCCAGGGAGTCTGCTGGGGGCAGCCCTGCGCAGCCTCGACACCGCTCAGCAACACGTGCCCCACCGCAATAGCAACCGGCGTACGAGGATAAGCACTGGCAGAATCAACCGCCGGGCCCACCTCGAACCGAACACGCATGGAGCAAAAACAGGTTTGTCCCCCGCCAGGCGGTCAGACACAGGGCCTCCTCGGCGAACCTCGGGACACCAGACAAAAGCGTGCCTGATGAACCAGGTCCACGTCTGGATTTTACACGATCACCCACCCACGTGGTACGGAGAATGATCTTTTCATGTCCAGACTTTATTTGTAGCACGGTACAAAAAGCTGGTAACTCTGTTGCATGCACAAATCATGTTTTTCCTGCTATGAGTGACATAAAGTCAAATGTGTCGTTACACTTAAGCACGAATAAAGCTAAAAAAAACAGCTCCTCTGTTTTATTGACTCAAAAAAAACTTCAGCAGAACGGGTTCCTCTGGCCTGCCAGCCGACGTAAAGGGAGGGGGCCATCCCCCCCCCTCCCTCACAGCTCACGGGGTGTTAGCCTAATCAATAAGCCCTAGCAAGGTGCCTCTGTTCCGTCTGTAGTGGACAGGCACAGAGGCGTCTGCAAGCAGGCCCCACACCCCTCACGGAGACAGATGAGGGGGGGTCACGTGCTCCAGCCCCCGCTCCATTATGAACCACGGGGCGGACAATACACAAACCAAGCAAACACGTGACATGTCCGCGCCCCAGGGATGCGCGCCGACAGAATCTGATGACCCACTTTCCTGGACATTCATTCAACGGCTCCCAGTAAGGGTCGGGGGAGCCACAGCAGAAGCCCACAGGCCATCACAACGTTCATACGTTCACAAAGGCGATTGTGATCAAACTGTTGTGTGTGTAAACAAACCAGGGCTGAATCAGATTCCTCTTCCTATTAATCGAACGGAACTGAGCTCTCTGTCACCAACCAATTTAAAGTCTGCCAAGCACAAAGGACCATCTCCACGTTCTCACGCTGCAGCTGTCCCCTTATCATTGATGGGCGACACGCAATGTTCAAGCAATGATCCTGTAGCACGTGACCATTCTCACTGTGCTGGTTCAGCTCTGCTCTTAAACGATATCCCGAGTGAAACACAGACCCCGGACGGTTTGTCTGGCTCCAACGCTCTGTTAAGGACGGAGACCAGTAAACCAGACCCAACCAGGGAACGGGTTGGGGTCAGGAGATCTGCTCGCTTACAAAACTCGCAGCTCCTCAGTCCCATGACCCCCAACAACAAGAGGAAAAACAGACATTCTGTTCCATTTTTGTCTAATAATGACAACGGATTGCCTCTGCCCTCGAACACTCTCGACCAGAGTAGTATGGCAGCACATCTGCAAAAAGGCCCTCTCCCTAACATGGTTGACCCTCAGGGGATCGTAGAATCCAGGGCCCTTGGAGGAGAACAGGCTCCACCAACTGCTCCTCTTCAGGGACTCACAACATCACCAGAAGGAGCAGTCTTGCCACTTAGGCTGGGAGCTGTGGAAAATTTCAGCTTGGTGGCAGAAAAGAACAAGCTGGTGGCATCAGGCCTGCCAGAAAATGTGGTAAAAACCATTCAGAATGGTAACCACAGACAGACCACAGACAGTACGGATCGGGAGTAACACATCTAGCACCATCACATTGAACACAGGGGCCCCACAAGGATGTGTGCTGAGCCCCCTTCTATTCACCCTGCTAACACACGACTGCACACCATCGTACAGCTCCAACCACTTCATCAAGTTTGCGGACGACACAACAGTGGTAGGTCTCATCAGCAACAACGATGAGACGGACTACAGGAACGAGGTGAGCCGCTTGGCCTTGTGGTGCGGACACAACAATCTCACTCTCAACGTGGAGAAGACAAAGGAGATTGTCGTGGACTTCAGGAAGAGGGATGCACAACATGCCCCTCTGACCATCAACAGCACCGCAGTGGAGAGAGTGGACAGCACCAAGTTCCTGGGAGTGCACGTCTCAAAGGACCTGTCCTGGAGCAGGAACACTGCAGCACTGGCGAAGAAGGCTCACCAGCGCCTCTACTTTCTCCGCAAGCTGAAAAGGGCTGGAGCTTCAACCTCCATCATGTGCACCTTCTACAGAGGTGCCATAGAAAGTGTCCTGACCAGCTGCATCACTGTGTGGTTTGGTGCATGCACTGCATCCTGCCGCAAGAGCCTCCAGCGCATCGTGAAAGCAGCTGAGAAGATCGTCGGCACCTCCTTGCCCTCACTGCAGGACTTACACAGCAAACGCCTCACTCGGAAAGCCCACCGCATGGCAGGTGATCCCACACACCCACTACACAGCCGCTTTAGACTGCTGCCATCAGGGAGGAGACTGAGGAGTCTCCAGGCTCGTACCAGCAGACTGAGAGACAGCTCTGTTCATCAGGCAGTCAGAATGCTAAACACTCTGCCTGCTCTGCCTCCCCTCCCATTTGAACTGCCTTAACACAAAAAACTTTCTCACACATTACCACTCAACACAAAGTTTTTAACACTGGACTCTGTGTCATCAAACGGGTTATTCACTAAACTCTCGGTCATGTGTTCATTCAGTTTGCACTACTTCTCATATTTGCACTAATGTTTGTATTACATTACTGCCTATAGTCATACTACTGTTTACATTCACTGTTTACATTTATTAATACTGTTTACATTTATTACTACTGCTTTACATTTATTACTACTGTTTACATTTACACTACTTTTATCTACACTACTGCAGATACATATACAGCATTCTCTGACTAGCCTTATCTAAGGATGCCAAATGTGCCTTATGTGCCTCACTGCATATGCCACTTTGCCTCTATACCAACATCAACTACCTCATACATATACTGTGTACATTAACTTATATGCTGCTGTGCCACTCTTTGCAAATGTCAATGCTAGAACCTTCAGTTTATTAGATATACTTTTTATACTTTTTATACTACTATGCAAAAACTCAGGACAGTATTACACTTTTATTATTGGGGGCTGCCAAATGCATTGTAAATGCATTAAGCAGCAACCTATTGTTCTACACTCAATAAGGGTTTCTTTATTTATTTATTATTTATTGGGGGCTGCCAAATGCATTGTAAATGCATTAAGCAGCAACCTATTGTTCTCCACCCAATAAGGGTTTCTTTATTTATTTATTTATTGGGGGCTGCCAAATGCATTGTAAATGCTTAAGCAGCAACCTATTGTTCTCCACCCAATAAGGGTTTCTTTATTTATTGGGGGCTGCCAATGCATTGTAAATGCTTGGAAGCAACCTATTGTTCTCCACCCAATAAGGGTTTCTTTATTTATTTATTTATTTATTATTCTTCCGTCTCCGTTAATGCGGCTCGTACCGTAACGTGCACCCCCACAAAAGTTATATCAAAACGACCGGCCCGACTCCGAGATGTGTGCTATTACTTTTCTAAGCAATCGGAGTTACCATCGCGAAATATTTTGCTAACAAAAATCGTAAATTTCCCATAGGAAATGAATGGGACTTAACTTTTCAGAGAAACTGAGTTACATAGGGCGCCATTTTGGTTCAATATACAAGGCAATATACAAGGCAGGTTCAATACACAAGCTAGTTAGGTGAGTCGGCCATTTTGAATAGAACTAGCTAATTAGGTGAGTCGGCCATTTTGAATCAACCAAGCTCATTAGGTGAGGCGGCCATTTTGAATCAGGGCGCCATCTTGGTTCAATATACAAGGCAATATACAAGGTAGGTTCAATACACAAGCTAATTAGATGAGGCGGCCATTTTGGATGAAATTAGATAATTAGTTGAGGTGGCCATTTTGAATCAACCAAGCTCATTAGGTGAGGCGGCCATTTTGAATCAGGGCGCCATCTTGGTTCAATATACAAGGCAATATACAGGGCAGGTTCAATACACAAGCTACTTAGGTGAGACGGCCATTTTGAATCAAACTAGCTAATTAGGTGAGTCGGCCATTTTGAATCAAAGTAGCTAATTAGGTGAGGCGGCCATTTTGAATCAACCAAGCTCATTAGGTGAGGCGGCCATTTTGAATCAGGGCGCCATCTTGGTTCAATATACAAGGCAATATACAAGGCAGGTTCAATACACAAGCTAATTAGATGAGACGGCCATTTTGGATGAAACTAGCTAATTAGGTGAGTCGGCCATTTTGAATCAAACTAGCTAATTAGGTGAGTCGGCCATTTTGAATCAAACAAGATAATTAGGTGAGTCGGCCATTTTGAATCAAACTAGCTAATTAGGTGAGTCTGCCATTTTGAATCAAACTAGCTAATTAGGTGAGTCGGCCATTTTGAATCAAACTAGCTAATTAGGTGAGTCGGCCATTTTGAATCAAACTAGCTAATTAGGTGAATCGGCCATTTTGAATCAAACTAGCTAATTAGTTGAGTCGGCCATTTTGAATCAAATTAGCTAATTAGGTGAGTCTGCCATTTTGAATGAAACTAGCTTATTAGGTGAGTCGGCCATTTTGAATGAAACTAGCTAATTAGGTGAGTCGGCCATTTTGAATCAAACTAGCTAATTAGGTGAGTCGGCCATTTTGAATCAAACTAGCTAATTAGGTGAGTCGGCCATTTTGAATCAAACTAGCTAATTAGGTGAGTCGGCCATTTTGAATCAAACTAGCTAATTAGGTGAGTCGGCCATTTTGAATCAAACTAGCTAATTAGGTGAGTCGGCCATTTTGAATCAAACTAGCTAATTAGGTGAGTCGGCCATTTTGAATCAAACTAGCTAATTAGGTGAGTCGGCCATTTTGAATCAAACAAGCTCATTAGGTGAGTCGGCCATTTTGAATCAAACAAGCTCATTAGGTGAGTCGGCCATTTTGAATCAAACAAGCTCATTAGGTGAGTCGGCCATTTTGAATCAAACAAACTCATTAGGTGAGTGGCCATTTTGAATCAAACAGGCTCATTAGGTGAGTCGGCCATTTTGAATCAAACAAGCTTATTAGGTGAGTCGGCCATTTTGAATCAAACTATCTCATTAGGTGAGTCGGCCATTTTGGATCAAACAAGCTCATTAGGTGAGACGGCCATTTTGAATCAAACAAACCAGCTAATTAGGTGAGTCGGCCATTTTGAATCAAACCAACTAATTAGGTGAGTCGGCCATTTTGAATCAAACTAGCTAATTAGGTGAGTCGGCCATTTTGAATCAAACCAGCTAATTAGGTGAGTCGGCCATTTTGAATCAAACCAGCTAATTAGGTGAGTCGACCATTTTGAATCAAACCAGCTAATTAGGTGAGTCGGCCATTTTGAATCAAACAAGCAAATTAGGTGAAGCGGCCATTTGAACAAGCAAATTAGGTGAAGCGGCCATTTTGATGGAGATATGGAACTTATATTTGGCAAATGGGTAGCTGACAATGATCCCTAATAAATTTCAATTGAAAATCCAATTTCCAAGATGGCCGACAACGCAAAAAAGTCAAAATACTGTAAAATGGTCAATTTTAGTGATATTGAGCTGAAACTTGGTATGGTGATAGCTGACAATGTTTCCTATCATATTCCATATCAAAATCAAAAATCCAAGATGGCCGCCATAGCTACTTTCAAATGGCTATAACTCGGCCATCTTTATACATAGAGAGCTGAAATTTGGTGAGGGTGTAGCTGAAGACATCCTCTATCACGTACGGAAACCAAAAATAAAAATCCAAGATGGCCGCCATAGCTACATTCAAATGGCTTTAACTCGGCCATCTTTATACATAGAGAGCTGAAATTTGGTGAGATTGTAGCTGAAGACATCCTCTATCACGTACCGAAACCAAAAATAAAAATCCAAGATGGCCGCCATAGCTAAAAAAGAAAAATGCCATAACTCGGCCATCTTTATACATAGAGAGCTGAAATTTGGTGATGTTGTAGCTGACGACATTCTCTATCACGTACAAAAAACAAAAATAAAAATCCAAGATGGCCGCCATAGCTAAAAGACAAAAAATGCCATAACTCGGCCATTTTTAGAGCTATTGAGACAAAAGTTGGCAACTTAGTAGCTGAGAATGAGCTCTAATAAACCCTGATTGAAAATTAAAAAATCCAAGATGGCCGCCTTATCTAAAAGATAAAAAACACCATAATTCGGCCATTTTTAATGCTATTTAGCTGAAATTTGGTGTAATGTTAGCTGAAAGTGAACCCAAACACCTTTTACTATCATTTCAAGATTTTAATTTAGCTCTGTGATGTGTGCTATGAACATTTAGAGCCATTAGGATTCAAGATGGCTGCTTACGGGCAGTAGCCTGGCAGCCCCCGTCGAAGTTTCTCCAGGAACTTTCTAGTTTATTTATTTATTATTCTTCCGTCTCCGTTAATGCGGCTCGTACCGTAACGTGCACCCCCACAAAAGTTATATCAAAACGACCGGCCCGACTCCGAGATGTGTGCTATTACTTTTCTAAGCAATCGGAGTTACCATCGCGAAATATTTTGCTAACAAAAATCGTAAATTTCCCATAGGAAATGAATGGGACTTAACTTTTCAGAGAAACTGAGTTACATAGGGCGCCATTTTGGTTCAATATACAAGGCAATATACAAGGCAGGTTCAATACACAAGCTAGTTAGGTGAGTCGGCCATTTTGAATAGAACTAGCTAATTAGGTGAGTCGGCCATTTTGAATCAACCAAGCTCATTAGGTGAGGCGGCCATTTTGAATCAGGGCGCCATCTTGGTTCAATATACAAGGCAATATACAGGGCAGGTTCAATACACAAGCTACTTAGGTGAGACGGCCATTTTGAATCAAACTAGCTAATTAGGTGAGTCGGCCATTTTGAATCAAACTAGCTAATTAGGTGAGTCGGCCATTTTGAATCAAACTAGCTAATTAGGTGAGTCGGCCATTTTGAATCAAACTAGCTAATTAGGTGAGTCTGCCATTTTGAATCAAACTAGCTAATTAGGTGAGTCGGCCATTTTGAATCAAACTAGCTAATTAGGTGAGTCGGCCATTTTGAATCAAACTAGCTAATTAGGTGAATCGGCCATTTTGAATCAAACTAGCTAATTAGTTGAGTCGGCCATTTTGAATCAAATTAGCTAATTAGGTGAGTCTGCCATTTTGAATGAAACTAGCTTATTAGGTGAGTCGGCCATTTTGAATGAAACTAGCTAATTAGGTGAGTCGGCCATTTTGAATCAAACTAGCTAATTAGGTGAGTCGGCCATTTTGAATCAAACTAGCTAATTAGGTGAGTCGGCCATTTTGAATCAAACTAGCTAATTAGGTGAGTCGGCCATTTTGAATCAAACAAGCTCATTAGGTGAGTCGGCCATTTTGAATCAAACAAGCTCATTAGGTGAGTCGGCCATTTTGAATCAAACAAGCTCATTAGGTGAGTCGGCCATTTTGAATCAAACAAACTCATTAGGTGAAGTGGCCATTTTGAATCAAACAGGCTCATCAGGTGAGTCGGCCATTTTGAATCAAACAAGCTTATTAGGTGAGTCGGCCATTTTGAATCAAACTATCTCATTAGGTGAGTCGGCCATTTTGGATCAAACAAGCTCATTAGGTGAGACGGCCATTTTGAATCAAACAAGCTCATTAGGTGAGTCAGCCATTTTGAATCAAACAAGCTCATTAGGTGAGGTGGCCATTTTGAATCAAACAGGCTCATTAGGTGAGTCGGCCATTTTGAATCAAACAAGCTCATTAGGTGAGTCGGCCATTTTGAATCAAACTATCTCATTAGGTGAGTCGGCCATTAGGTGAGTCGGCCATTTTGAATCAAATTAGCTAATTAGGTGAGTCTGCCATTTTGAATGAAACTAGCTTATTAGGTGAGTCGGCCATTTTGAATGAAACTAGCTAATTAGGTGAGTCGGCCATTTTGAATCAAACTAGCTAATTAGGTGAGTCGGCCATTTTGAATCAAACTAGCTAATTAGGTGAGTCGGCCATTTTGAATCAAACTAGCTAATTAGGTGAGTCGGCCATTTTGAATCAAACTAGCTAATTAGGTGAGTCGGCCATTTTGAATCAAACAAGCTCATTAGGTGAGTCGGCCATTTTGAATCAAACAAGCTCATTAGGTGAGTCGGCCATTTTGAATCAAACAAGCTCATTAGGTGAGTCGGCCATTTTGAATCAAACAAGCTCATTAGGTGAGTCGGCCATTTTGAATCAAACAAGCTCATTAGGTGAGTCGGCCATTTTGAATCAAACAAGCTCATTAGGTGAGGTGGCCATTTTGAATCAAACAGGCTCATTAGGTGAGTCGGCCATTTTGAATCAAACAAGCTCATTAGGTGAGTCGGCCATTTTGAATCAAACTATCTCATTAGGTGAGTCGGCCATTAGGTGAGTCGGCCATTTTGAATCAAACTACCTAATTAGTTGAGTCGGCCATTTTGAATCAAACTAGCTGATTAGGTGAGTCGGCCATTTTGAATCAAACAAGCTCATTAGGTGAGGTGGCCATTTTGAATCAAACTAGCTCATTAGGTGAGGCGGCCATTTTGGATCAAACAAGATCATTTGGTGAGGAGGCCATTTTGAATCAAACATGCTCATTAGGTGAGGTGGCCATTTTGAATCAAACCAGCTAATTAGGTGAGTCGGCCATTTTGAATCAAACAAGCAAATTAGGTGAATCGGCCATTTGAACAAGCAAATTAGGTGAAGCGGCCATTTTGATGGAGATATGGAACTTATATTTGGCAAATGGGTAGCTGACAATGATCCCTAATAAATTTCAATTGAAAATCCAATTTCCAAGATGGCCGACAACGCAAAAAAGTCAAAATACTGTAAAATGGTCAATTTTAGTGATATTGAGCTGAAACTTGGTATGGTGATAGCTGACAATGTTTCCTATCATATTCCATATCAAAATCAAAAATCCAAGATGGCCGCCATAGCTACTTTCAAATGGCTATAACTCGGCCATCTTTATACATAGAGAGCTGAAATTTGGTGAGGGTGTAGCTGAAGACATCCTCTATCACGTACGGAAACCAAAAATAAAAATCCAAGATGGCCGCCATAGCTACATTCAAATGGCTTTAACTCGACCATCTTTATACATAGAGAGCTGAAATTTGGTGAGATTGTAGCTGAAGACATCCTCTATCACGTACCAAAACCAAAAATAAAAATCCAAGATGGCCGCCATAGCTAAGAAGAAAAAATGTCATAACTCGGCCATCTTTATACATAGAGAGCTGAAATTTGGTGATGTTGTAGCTGACGACATTCTCTATCACGTACAAAAAACAAAAATAAAAATCCAAGATGGCCGCCATAGCTAAATGACAAAAAATGCCATAACTCGGCCATTTTTAGAGCTATTGAGACAAAACTTGGCAACTTAGTAGCTGAGAATGAGCTCTAATAAACCCTGATTAAAAATTAAAAAATCCAAGATGGCCGCCTTATCTAAAAGATAAAAAACACCATAATTCGGCCATTTTTAATGCTATTTAGCTGAAATTTGGTGTAATGTTAGCTGAAAGTGAACCCAAACACCTTTTACTATCATTTCAAGACTTTAATTTAGCTCTGTGATGTATGCTATGAACATTTGGAGCCATTTGTATTCAGGATGGCTGCTAGCGGGCTGTAGCCTGGCAGCCCCCGTCGAAGTTTCTCCAGGAACTTTCTAGTTCTCTGATATAATTCAGAATTCATTGTTCCATCAATGATGATGAGCAGTCTTGGCCCAGAGATGCAGCAAAACAGGCCCAAACCATGAAACTACCACCACCATGTTTAACAGATGAGATAAGGTTCTGATGCAGGAATGCAGAGTGATCCTTTCTCCAAACATAACTCTTTTCATTTAAAACAAAAAAGTTCAGTTTTGGTCTCATCGTCCATAAAACATTCTTCCAACAGTCTTCTGGTTTGTCCACGTGATCTTTATCAAACTGCAGATGAGCAGCCATGTTCTTGTTGGAGATCAGTGACTTCTCCTTCAACCCTGCCATGACACCATTGTTGTTCAGTGTCTCCTCATGGTGAGTGGTGGCGCAGTGGTTAGAGACGGTGGGCCTGTGATCGGAAGATCGCCGGTTCAAGCCCCGGTACCAACAACATCAAAAAAAGTGGGTTGAAAAAGGTGAAACACCCACACCTGCCTCCACCCTCATTCACCCCACCCTGGGCCCCTGAGCAAGGCCCTTAACCCACCACCATCTGCTCCCTAAACAGGTCTCTCTTGAAAATGAGTTCTCGTGGCTCAATGAGACTACCTGGATAAATAAAGGGTAAATTAAAAAAATATATATGTGAGAGAGACCTTCAGTTGTTAGAAGTAACCCTGGGGTCCTTTGTGACCTCGCTGACTATTCCACGCCTTGGAGTGATCTTTGTTGGTCCACCACTCCTGGGGAGGGTACCAATGGTCTTGAGTTCCCTCCATTTGTACACAATGTGTCTGACTGTGGATTGGTGGAGTCCAAACTCTTTACAGATGTTTTTAACCTTTTCCAGCCTGTTGAGCATCAACAACTGTTTTTCTGAGCTCCTCATGAATCTCCTTTGTTCCTGCCATGATCCACTTCCACCAACATGTTGTGAAGATCAGACTTTGATAGATCCTGTTCTTTAAATCAAACAGGGTCCACTCACACCTGATCATCATCACAGTGATTGAAAACACCTGACTCTAATTTCACCTTCACATTAACTGATAATCCTAGAGGTTCACATACTTTTACCATCACAAATATGTAATATTTGATCATTTTCCTCAATATGAATAAGATAATGGATGGATGGAAACGTGAAAGATATTAGCATGATTTTCTGGTTTCTGTTAAATTGCATTACTAACCTAGTTCATCTTCTCCAAAACCCAAGATGTGCCCAGCGAGGGTAGAAGCGCAGGAGCCAGCAGAGCCCAAACACAGAGTCTTTTCCTGCCACTGTTCTCCACTCGAGGATGTTGCAAACGCATTCTTTTGAAGGATTTGTAGGTTACTACGACAAACAAAAAGACCAATTATTCACTGTTAATGAGTCATTTTACCCAAGACAAAAATATTTTTACACCTTTAAATTAAAGGGCTGTGACAAGAACAATATTATCCAAGTTACAGTTGATATGTGAAAACAAGGCAACCTTTAACTATATACAGTATATGATTCAATGAACCATATTCCTTTTCTGCTCCATGTCTGAAACTGTTACACAAGATCTCAGGTTTTAGTTACAAAAACATTTTTCCATTGCCTTCACTCAGCTACAACTATGTGCTTACAAACTGTAATGAGATGTAGAATTTACCAACCACAGATTGTTTCAAACACAGTGCCACATCCTGATAATATGACCACACACTACTTACTTCCTTTGCTTATTCCAGCCTCAGTTTGACATCAGCAAAGGGCAATAAATTACAAACCATGGAAAAGTATGAACAACACCGAGTAGGAAGTCTAATCTCAATTTGCACTCAACAGGCTCTTCTGTAGTGCTTATAGTAACACAAAACCTATTTTCCATCCTGGTGGATGGAACTTTCTGCTGACAATAGCACAGTTTAATTTAGGGAAAATACTTTTAATAATAAAAAATTAAAGATGTACAATTTGACATGTTTTCTAATATATAATATGCCCAAACTTTTCAGGATTTGTTTTTGGCTGATGTCAAAATAAATTAATGATGATTAAGGCTTTTCTGTAGTGGAACTGTGATTTTGTTTCTGCTCTTTTTGGCATTGTTCAAACAAATAGACCAAAGGAAAAAAAAAAGATTTTACATTTAAAACAGATATTTCTTTTCATCCTTATGTGAACCTTACTTAAGAAACCCTGAATGATAGTCTTTCAGCTCCAATCTGAAATTACTCATAATCCTGAAAAATTTGCCTTTTAACTGTTGTTAATAGTTTCTTTCTTGGCTACAGATGACTTGCTAGTAACGCACATCTCTAATGAGAAAATATGGAAGAGTCATACTGATATAAGTACTGTAAGTTGTAAATCAACTGTATCCCTTGCCAAACTCACTCACCCATTAGAAGGTGTTCCACAATAAAGTATGCTGACTATATTAAAACATTGGTTAATTGTTTAACCATTAGTCTCTTTTGTGGACTTACCCATTTTTATTTCCAAACACATAACTTCCATAGAGTCTTCTCGACTGGCATCCCCTGTAGATGAAGCCGCCCACAGGTGGTGTTCCTCCACTGGACTGCAGGTCATAGACAGATGGCTCATTTTCTATAGAGACAAAGAGATGCTGTTCTGTTTTAGACATAAATACATCTGCTGACTCCCATTCATTTCTTACACTATTGCTTAATATACTTAAAATCCAGTGAGTTATTGTTTTATGTTTTTACCCCTCACACAGTTAGTCGTTTTAATTGAACCATCACGTGTTATGGCTCCATCACTCTGTCAAAAGGCTGGATCTTGAGAAACTAATACGACATATTATGTGAAAGGTAGAAGGCTGGATATAATATGAATTGGTAGCTGTTTCTTTTAGTCACACTGAACTATCATCTTGACAGTTGTTGTTGACAGCTTTAAATCTCACTTGTGGACCCAACTTCATATCTGCTTGGAAATTTCACACTGAGCAAGTTAGGAATACTACTGGATCACATCATTTGTACATTATGATAAAGCTCTGTACTTGTTGTATAACACAATCATTGTTCCACACTTAATCTATTGTATTGATGTTTGGGGGAAAGCATGTAAAACAATCACAAAGCCTATTTTTGTATTACAGAAAAGAGCTGTAAGAATTATCACTAGAAAACATTACTGTCATCCATCAAGTACATTATTTTATCAACTGAAGTTATTGAAGTTCCATGATTTGGTAGACTATAATATTTTATCAGTTATGTATAGGGCTCAAAATAATACATTACCTTTAAATATCCAAATGCATTTTGTTAAAAGACAAAGTTGTTATAATCTTAAGGGGACAGAGATGTTTGTAAAACCACAATTCAGAACTAGTTTGAAGGGACGTTCTACCTCAATCCAGGGAATTAGATTATGGAATGGCTTGGAGAATGTAGTTAAAAATGCCAAGTCAATGTTTACATTTAAGAAAATGATCAAAACTAATTGTTAAAAATATATATATGAAATAGCGTAATGTGTATTGTATTAGTTAGAAAATTAGAAAGAGTTATTCATTTTGTACTGTTACTGGAATATTATCATTGTTTGAAATTATTGTTTAAAAAAAGGGGCAGATATAATAAGATTTTTTTCTTCTGCTACCTTTCATTTTTTTTATATTTGGTATGTTATCATTTATGGGATTGCTTTGTATTGTGTTTTTTGTTTAAAAAAAAGAACAAATTTAATAAGCATAAACATAAACCTTTACTTCACAACATCCTCAACCTGCTGTGTTCTTAATTTGTTGCCATAACTGAGTGTTTTTCCCAAAAAGAAGACATTCATCAAAGCAGATGTTATTTTCAGGGTAATAAATGCAAAGTTATCCAAGAGTTTGATGTTTTGTTGAAACTGTCATCAAGAAAAACTTGGGCTAACGTTGAATAAGTCCTTTGAATGAAGGACGAAATGTCTCAGCAAAAAAACAAAAAAGAAACCGTCCAGATGACCTGACTGAACATTGTTGGACTTCTACCTGGATTATTGGGCATGAACTAAGGTGTTGGGCTAAGGTTGAACTCTCATACATTTTTTTTTATCAGAGGCAATATATTGCAAAACAATAAACTTATTTTAAACATAAAAAGTAAATAACATGACTATTGAATAATATAGTTGAAATGATGACTCACCATAATCCTTTCCTTTAGTAATTTCCAATATTCTTCCCGCTGAGGCGTTTCTGCCACTGGTGTCTGTGCATAGGATAACGAGACTTCCATTGTCTGTCTGAAGTCGATCCACTGCACACCTACACAATTATTGTAGTAGAATAAAAGAAGTAGTATCTTTAGTTTACACCAGTTAACTGGTGCCGATGTATATTACATTTCTGCAACCTTTTTATATATAAAAATAATTTTGTTCATTTCTCACATCAGCACCATTTAGAGAGCAAAACCTAATAAGATGTAAAAATTACTTTGTGTAAGATGTTTTGCATGATAATGTCCCATCAGCCCCACTTACCTGCCTGGGTCATGTAATCCATGAGCAAAAATTTCAGGTGGCTGATTAGTGCTGTTAAAGTACGGATTGTCCCGTGGTATGGAATAATTTGATGTACAAACATCTGTGTCCACATCCACCCTTAGGATGGATCCTGTGAAATCACTGCACCCAAAAACATACAATAGAATGAACTTACGTTGATTTGTCAACAAGAACAACACACATAGTGAGTTGTTGTGGCTTTAGGGTAATGACATTTTGACGGTTCATCTTACCTGAGTCCGTCCATTTCCTCCATATCATCCAGAGTGATCATGCCATCTCCCAGAATGATGTGCAACAAACCATCAGGGGTGAATAAAAGCTGACCTCCGAGGTGTTTCCTGTGCAGCTCTGCCACTTCCATAAGCACACGCATTGTCCTGATGTCTACTTCATTTGGATTTTTCCTGAGAAAGAATAAAAACTATTGTCATTTTTGTCACAGTCCAAAAACTATTCTTACTGCATCACAATAAAACAACTAACCAGATTCTCCCAAAAAGAAACTTGCCCAGATGATGTGATTTAACCTTTTTTTGTAATAACAAGATTTATTTTTGTTGTTAAGGCCAAAGAGGAGATATAGGGATGCAGTTAGAGAGGACATGGAGTAGATGGAGTGAGGACAGAGTGAGATGGAGAATGATGACTCGCTGTGAGGGAAAAGCTGAAAGAACAAGAAGGAAGGAAGACGAAGGAAGGAAGAAAGAAGAAGGAAGGAAGAAGGAAAGAAGAAAGACAAAGAAGACAGGAAAAGAAGAAAGAAGAAGGAAGGAAGACAAAGAAGAAAGAAAAAGAAGAAAGAAGAAGGAAGTAAATGGAAGGAAAAAAAGAAGAAGGAAGACAGAAGGAAGAAGATGATTTTTGATTTTTAACAAAACTTTGTTTACACAGATAGTTAAGAAGGAAGGAAGAAAGTAGGAAGAAAGAAGGACAAAGGAAGAAGAAAAAGAAGTTTCAATACAGTTTAACTTGTCTTCCAAAACACATACAGCCAGAAAATGTATCTTTATTTATTTGCAAGTCACTAAAGAACAGCAATACTGCCATTTTGTGACATGATTCATGAAACATTTAGTAAATGAGCAGAATTGGATCATCTTTATACTTACAAAATAACTGAACTGTTGTTAAAATGATAATGATCTATGGATAAGAAATATAGGCATGATGCACAAAACAAAACTCAACAAGTAATGAGTTTAAATACTTTGTGGTCTGGAGAAGTTGAGTCTAAATCTTATGTAACGTCTCAGTTAAGACAAAGATGGTGGGTGGAGATTCTCATTAACTTTAAGATGGAGCAGTTGTGTTGAGAATTTGGTTTTACCAAATCAGAACAAATACATGATGATAAATTATATGCTATTTTGGGGTGTTGCAAAATTTCTGAAAAGCAGTTTGTCTAAGAAGAAACGCAAACAACCATTCAATTAAATGCCACTTCTCTGCAGAATCCCTAAATTATGGACGACGCTGCAGTCGCTTAGCCGCATGGCAATACTGTACTATAATCACCATTAGCTCATTAAGTTAAACATTTAACTGTGATTAAGTAAATTAAAACACAACACAAAAAATATATATTTTTAAAAACACAAGTTATTGTGAAACAAGTGTAAGGTCCAGACTAAAGTAAAGGCAACATTTTGCTATCTAGACGTTTGCAAATTCTCAGCAAAACAGATCTTAGAATTACCGTATTTTCCGGAATATAGGTTGCGGCTTTTTATCATTTTTGCAGGCCCTGCGACCTATATTCAGGTGCTACCTATTTATGGCTTTTTATAAAATAAGCTGATTTGTAATCATTTATTAACAAAAATTAAACTGAGACACACTCTTACAATAATGTCAGCTAACAAATATATATTTTTAGGTGTTTATCCTGCTAAAATTATTCATTTATTAAAGAAAAGTTCAGCTCAGACACATATTTGCTATAATTTTTATCAAACAAATAATTGTTTTTAAGTGTTAATCTTCTTAAAAGCCTTGCTGTGCGCTCCTGTGGAAGAGACATTTGCAGCAGAGCTAAACACGGTCCACATTTTGACGTAGGTGCGACCTATATTCGGGTGTGACCTATATTCCAGAAAATACAGTAGTTTTCTTCGACAATCGTTCTAAATTACAAGATAAAAACACGTTTGTTTAATGGTTGTATCTCTAGACTACTTCTACAACGTCTACAAATCTTTCATTGCTATTTCTGTTGGTCATTGTGAATTTCAATTGTCTGCAATAATAATGATAATTCAAGAACCCTATTTTTTGTATTAAAAGTTTTTTAATTAGAAAAAAAAAGCAAGCTTATATTATTCCAACACAGAACATTGAAGACTGTAAGGCATCCCAGGTTTTTGTTAATCTTTCCACCAATGGAAACTTTGGTAGCCGAGTCTTCATTACCGTGACACGGTGTATTCAACCACACGTAGAATGTGGTCGTGTGGTCCAATGGCCCAGCGCTCCTGGTTGGTGGTGTAGGAGATGTACAGCTTGCCATTCTTCTTGTAATTGGGGTGGAATGCTAAGCTTAATAGGCCCCTTTCATCACCACTCTGCAGTCAGATGAGGAACACAAAAGAGCTAGGAGTTAATTATGTTCCAGCTTGGCTTCTGCTCCGCTGTGTGGGGCTGAAATCCCCCCCCCGGTCATATTCATCATCACATCATCACCAACATGCCACCACTACACACCCATCACCACCTATTCTTCTTTTTTTTTCTTTTCTAATCCACTTTTATATTTAACCATCGCAATTCTTTTAACAGTGCAGCTTATTGTCTTCATATTTCCAAACTCTGTTGTTCCACTTCATATTCTTGAATATACCAGCTACCATGAAACATTTGATTCTGGGGTAGTGTTGCACCTTCTCTTTAGGGGCCCTCCCCCTCAACCCTCCCAGCATAGCAGACGCTTTCTTACAGCCTGATTATGTGCGCTTGTCCTCAAGGTCGGGGGGCCCTGTGACGCTCAGACCGTCCCGGTGGCCTCCATTGTGCAGTGTGTGTAATCTTTGGGGGATATTTGTGAATACTGCACTGAGTGGCTAAAAGAATTTATTAGCTCACTCACTCAGCGCAGTTCATAGAGTGCACAAAAGTGTGAAGTGCTTCAGTCCATGCTTTTTGCTCCACAAAAAACCCTCCATCTTTCCCGATTCACACAAAGTCCGGCGCACAATTCAAGGCTAGGATGAGAGAGGGGAGGTAGGAGGGGTAGAGATAAAGTGGGGGAGCAAAAACAGGAAACCTAAACACGGAGAGAGCTGCCAACTCCCACTGTCTTGGCAACATGTTTAGAAAACATCTAAATTGCTTGTGTAATATGTAAACCTTTGTCTCACCCCGGAGGCAGCTACATCAGTTGTCACTACTCTGGTGGTCTTCCCCATCATAGTTAGCTGTAATAATCAGCTAAGCATTTCATTCCCCAGGCAAGGCAAGTCAGGTCAGCCCTTTCTTGTTGTGTTCACCCTTACTATATGTTCTGGACAAAAGAAAGAACAGAAATCTAAGCTAATTTGTGACGAACAGTTACACAGTATGTCTTTTTAAGACAGCTTAAATCCTAACGTTCACATTTTGTCTGAAGAAGGAAGGCAGATCTTCTAAGATCTGATGCCAGTAATGTCTAATTAATCAGTGTTTCAGGTATTCTTCGCAAAATTGTTAAAGAATGAAACACATTTAAAAAATTGTCTATTTGTGTGGCTCTACAATGGAGAACTTTCTATCACAAGCCAAGATACACACTTTATAAACTGGTGTAATAGATTTCTGTTCTGTTTGGACTGTATTCAGCCCAGCTCAATCAAACTGGCCCTGACAGGGCCAATTGTGCAAAATTACAAAAGGATGGCGCTCAAAGTACAAGTGAACACTGACAGAGACCAAAGTCAAAATGCACAAGATACTGTAGTGTAGAAGTCTCATATGTTGAAAAAAAAAGTTTGAGTTCATTATCCAACTAGAAAGTTCCTGGAGAAACTTTTGACGGGGCCGGCCCAAGCCTCCATGGGGCCCTAAGGGAAATTTGGTTTGGGGCTCTCTATTTTTGCTAATAATGTGGATTACTGCAATCAACAGTCAGATGATCAGATCATTCACTGACCTAACATAAACCCATCGCAACTCTGAGAGCCCTGGTTACATTATCCTACTTTTTTTTTTTTTTCATTCATTCAACCTTTATTTATACAGGCTATCCTCGTTGAGCCACGGGGACTCATTTACAAGAGGGACCTGTCTCACTCACACCCAGGGTCAATTTAGAGTTACCAATCAGCCTAACATGCATGTTTTTGGACTGTGGGAGGAAACCGGAGCACCTGGAGAAAACCCACGCATGCACGGAGAGAACATGCAAACTCCACCTCCCCGGACCGGGATTTGAACCTTGGACCTTCTCGCTGAGAGGCAGCAGCTCTACCAGTTGTGCCACCGTGCTGCCCACTACTGTATGTGTATTTTGGTCCTAAAAGTAACTAAAGGAAGAAAAAAAAAACACCAGTATGTAATGTATTTTACTGCAAAAATGTCATCTGATTTGTTAACTTTGGTTCCAAAGAACTGCAACAGTAATGTTCAAAGTAATTTGGAGCGCAAGATCAACAACAAACAACAGATAAAATAACTTGGATGCATAAAAATTAATTAAGTTGTGCAAAAACAGACAAAAGAAAATAAAAATATCAAGGAAATACTTAAATAATGTAAATGAACAATGAAACCACGTAAAATGGTTTAAACAAAGAAATGTATAGTTGAATAATTAGTTCTTAAAACAATGTAAATACATATAACAATTTGCAAAAGCTGAACTTAAACGATTAAATAGAATCACATGGAAATCATTACAAAAAAAAAATAATAATAATCTGTTGCTCTTAGGGGGGCCCCTAGTGGCCCCGGGGCCCTAAGCAGCCGCTTACAGGTAGTCCCCGACTTACGAGCGCTCTGACCTACGAGGTTCCGGACTTACGAGCTGGCGAATTTTTTGAAAAAACGCAAAAAATACAGAGTTTTTCTGTGTTTTTTCACCACAGTTCGTTAGCTAAACATGTGGACACACGTTTCCGATCATTTTTATGCACTCGTAAGCAGTTTTTCGATGAAAAACGAGTGTTTGTAGTCGCGCTAGCAAAACCGTTCCAATTTACGAGCGAAATTCCGGACTTACGAGACACGTGGCGGCCGTTCCGAATTACGAGATTTCCATGTTACGAGCAACTCGTTGTAACGGAACTCGCTCGTAAGTCGGGGACTACCTGTAGTTTGCTTATGCCTTGGGCCGGCCCTGGGGGACTACCATGTTTCAGCCATTTAAATTTTTTGATTTGACAGTTTTAGCCATTGCTCTCAGCTATCACACCAAATTTCAGCTAACCAGCTCTAAATATGGCTGTTTTATACTATTTTCTTTTCAATTTGTCATTTTGGATTTTTTATTTGCTACCAGAGTCTATTAGGGCTTGTTCTCAGCTTGCCCTCAGCTATGACCAGACCAAATTTCAACTCAGTATCTCAAAGAATGACTGAGTTATAGTCAATTTTGAGTTGTCTAAGGTAGCTGTGGCAGCCATCTTGATCCAAAATGGCTCCAAAAGTTAATCAGTGTTTGGTTCAGTGACCTCCTCACACTAGGTCATGTGACCTTACTGTGG
>JBBPBX010049148.1:0-5000 GCA_038048925.1 Garcialebias charrua
ATGTTATTATTATTATTATTATTAACCTTTATTTAGTCTTTGCCAAATTAATACTCCGAAAGCTCCTCTACCTCCCTCCTATACTGCACTTTGACATATTGTTGGAATTCAATCTAACAGCAGTGTCATCTGTAAACTTCCCAATCTGATTTTCTGGATACCTTGCAAAGAAATCACATGTGAGCAGAGCATACAGTAGGGGGCTTAGGACACATCCTTGTGGAGAACCAGTGTTGAAAATAATGGCAGAAAATAATACACCATGGATCCTCTTAGACTGTGGTCTGCCTGTCAAAAGTTTAAACCCATTTGTACAGAGATGGTTTTAGTCCTAGAAACAACCATTTATTTGACCAGTATCTGCAGCATGATGGTGTTAAACACGGATCTGAAATCTGACATTTAGAAAGAGCAGTCTGACATGTGAGTCTTGGGTCTCCAGGTGTGTTAGAGCAGGATGGATGATCGCTAGCACTGCATCAGACATCCATTGAACAATAGTCATACATTGACACATTGACAAAAATGGATGTATTGTCCAAATTATATATTTACACACATACATACATACGCAACACACATATAAACTATAAAAATTACTTGTAAAATGTTTTTTTTTCTCATCAAGAATGTAGTTTGCATTTGGATGAGTGGTGTAAATGCAGCAAGAACAGTTTGTTTTGCAAATGTTAAAGTATGTGATAAAATGGGAATAATAAAATGGGTGCGGGTTAATATAAACTAATAATTACCTAATGATTCACTCCGCTTGTTGTTTTTACAACTTTATCTTTGATGTTTGTCCTTAAGCAAATTACTTATGATTAAAACATACAGTATATTGTAAAATTACCATAGTCCTGATTCATTTGTTACTTTGACTTTAAGTATTTAATTGGTCGGTGTGTTCAGTATAGTGTTCCATTTCCATTTTAAACAACCAGTGAATATTTTTACACTTACCCAACGTACGCTTGTACCATTAACATAAACCTCTTTGTAGCATTTAAGCCATTTAAAAATAGTTACTTGTTATTATCAAGTTCACATTTTATGCATTTTAAGCATCATTCTTTTTTTTCCTTCTTCTTTTCTTTAGTTTTGATGTTTACACTGGCGGGCTGGCTGTTATTCAGCTGCTTACTCCTGAGTGTCCATTATATGGAAGAAGAAAACAGACACTGAAGATGTTTCCAGCTGTGATGATAGCTTCAATTTTGATTTACCCTGTGCTAAAAAAAAAAAAAAAAAAAACAGTCAAGCAAATACGAGATAGGAAATCTTTGGTGGGTCCAGATGCTAAGAAAACTTGCTGACAGAATTTATGCATTTTAAGTCCGAACATGTGTTTTAGGGATGGGGTATGGGGCTGTGTGAAGCTGGGAGCCAGGAAGGTATAAGGTGAAGCGAACAGGAGCCCCTGTGCTGCTCAGATGCATCGCTAACAGCAGGATCACTGCAGCAGGAAAACATAACTGGGTTCTGATGCTGAAGAACAGAACAGATGGACAGAATGATTACACATGCATGTCATATATGCAGACACACACAAACACAAAAAACGGTAGTCACTGATAGACCCGGGGAGGCACACACACACATTAAATTATGCATGCACTCTCATAGAGATGGGCCCATTTGATCCCAAACTAAATCCAGTCACACACAGACCTCCTTCTTACTCCCTATTTTGCCGCCTCTTTAGTGCTTTTAACTTACACTTGCTATCAACTTCAGAGTACATGTACGTATCCATTTTTGTGTTTGGGTGCATGTGTGTGTTTACCTGCGCACAGCTGTCTTTGTGCAGGCTAACACAGCCTCTTCTACAAAACAACACACATCCAAAAGCTTTGCCCCACGAGATTACTCCAGCCCAGTGTTTTACAGCATGTGATGACTGTAATCTGTCAGGTTAAATTCTGTTTCTGCAGAGCTGTTATGGCACCTTTGCCCCATAATTATGCTGAATTACTGCTTTGACAAAAAGTATTTAGCAAAATATTGTTTGCATTTTTGCTGTCTATATGCCTAAGTTGGTCTTGTGTGATCTTTCACTGCAGTACTTTCTTAACTTTTCAGCTTCAGACCCACAAAATACCAGTGATACCAGTAAGGACTTGCATCAACTAATAAAACAATAAAACAGGAGAATATAGTGTGAACATAAACAGCATTTTTAACATTTTGCTATTAATACCTGTACTGTGTATTCTCATGCAATAAATGACAAAAACATTATTCACCCCCCACCTTTGAGAACAAATGCTTTAAAGAAACCAATAAAGTTCACAATGCCTCTTCAGGTAAAAAAAAAAGTAATCTAAACTTCAGTGTGTATTTCTTAAAATAATTTAACGTTCTTCTATTAATTATTTAATTATATAAGAAAAGATTTCCAAATTTCTTGATAGCTTGCAAGCAAGAGCATGCAACCAATGAGGTGCAGCCTAAACTGCTTTCAGTAAAGACATGATACAACCTATACCTGATACAGTATGACCAGTATGTACCTGGTTCTTACCTAGTCAGGTGACTGCAGGATTTTTTCACCTTTATAGACTATTGAAACTTTCATTTTAGATGTTTGGTATTCTTATACAATGCACATTTTCGTTACTGTATGCGTGACATATTCTGCCTGCTGATGGTCCTCTAGAAGAACTCACCTGTCAGTGGTTTCCTGACCATCATATAGAAAACCCAGTGAGCCTTTGCATCATTGTGTCATTCCTGAATCCATAAAGCTTTTAATATTACTGTTTTTCTCTTTCCTGACACCATTTGTTCCTGTCAGGGTGCAAACAGGAACATGTTGCTGCAGAATTGGGCTCACCTTTCACAGTAGATAACCAGAATACTCCGTCAGCTCTGATTCAATCGAGGATTTTCTCCAGGTTTGTTGCTCAACATGAGCCCAGAGTTTATTTTTCCCTTTTATTTATTTATTTTTTATCTTTTTTTGGACATGTGGAATGGCAGAACAAAATGTCATGAAAAATTATGTAGACAATATTTTTTGTCAAAGTGCGAGACATCAGACTAACCGTGCCATCTCTGTAGGCAGGCAGCTGGGATGACTAAAAAAAACAAATAGGTCAGTTTTGAAGCTGCCACAAGAAATTAAATGTGCATACCTCACCTGGGATTGTGCAGAACCATGAAAATGAAAGGTAGCAATTTACTGTTTAAGTCATTTGCTTTAGTATAAATTTAATTTTGTGTTAAAAAGATGCATACCAATTATTTATACTGGTTATACTGTAGTCCCTCGCTATATTGTGGTTTGTTTATCGCAAACTCGCTCTATTGCAGTTTTTCAAAGTAAGATTGGACATGACACACAATTGACTGATTGATGCATGAGCTGCACGATCAGCATGGAATTTTTATTTAAGATAAATTATTGTAAAGTATTTAGCACTTGTGTGCAGCCGCTTGTCACAGCTCCACTCTGCAGCGGAGAAGTGGGCGTGGCCAAGAGCGCTCGCAGGTGGCAGAGAGCTGAAATCATGACATGCTGTGCTCTTTCAGAGCATTTAGAGTTTGGGAACATTGTTCAGAATATTGCAAGAGTGTGGGAAGAGTTTAAAACACCTTAATACATGTATATATAAATAATATAATAATACTGTAATAAAATAAAGGGTACGAATCTCCCGCGATAAACGTGGGACTACTATAACATTTAACTATTTTGAACTTTACTAGTTTATTAACTCTTGTTTACACTATTAGGTCACTATTAGGTAATTCAGCACTTGCTCTTTTCAAGGGCGGACATCTCCTCTCGGTCTCCGCTTTGCTTTTGCTTTGTCTTGTCTGTGAAACTGTCTGAGAGCCTCTCTTCTACAAAATCTTCCGAATCATAACTATGGACTTCAATTTGGTCAGTTGGTCCTTCAACACAACTGATAAAATTTCTTTAAAGAGAAAACAGGCTGTAAGTGAGCCGATTTGCCCTATTGACATGCACACAGCTGGATATCTCATCGACTTGGAAGACTTGATGACATGTCTATCTCTGCTGTCATCTGTGGATATTAAGGACGTATATTTAATTGGATTTATGATAACGGGTTCCTGTATTTTGGATTTGGCTGGTTCCTGGTCTATCAACACAAAAGTAAGACATCGGCAGCAAATCTGGACCTGGTCAGGCTGCCTGCCTTCCATGATGGCTTGGTTCTTAGCTCTTGGCTCCACTCATCCTGTCTGACTGTGTTAGATACTGTGGCTCCTTTAAAGACCAAACAGCCTAGATTTAAACATGAACCCTGGCTTCAGAACAGAACAGCTCGAGCTGTCGGACAGGACTGTCGCAGAGCGGAACGCAGGTGGAGGAAGGACAAGCTGCAGGTATCCCTTCAAAATTTTAAAGACTGTTGGCGCAATTATCAGGACACAGTTAAAGCAGCCAAAAAGGACTATTTTTCTAACTTGATTTTATCACACAGCCACAATACACGTGTCCTTTTTAGTACCATTGACTCTTTTTTTAACTCTCCACAGACACCTGGTTTTGATGCATCCACTCAGTTCTGCAATAATTTTAAGAAGTTTTTTACTGATAAGGTTACCTCTATAAGGGATTCTATCTAACGCCCAAACTCTGACCCCTCTGTTTGTGTCCCCTGCTCTGCTGCCTTCAATCAGTTTGAGCCAGTGACTGTCATTTTTAGAGGACATGGTCACTCAGATTAAGCCTTCTGGTTCTCCATGTGATGCTCTTCAACCACACTTTTTTAAAGAGGTTTTCCCTTGTTTTAAACACTTGGTTCTCAACCTTTTTAACAGTAGTCTGCTATCTGGAGTAGTCCCTGCCAATTTTAAACATGCTGTTGTTCAGCCCCTGTTAAAAAAAAAAACGGTCTTGATCCCACTGTGTTGGGGAATTTTAGGCCCATCTCTAAGCTTCCCCTCCTGTCAAAAATCTTGGAAAAAATTGTTTATGCTCAGTTAAAATCCTTCTTGGATGAACATAACATCATGGATGTGTT
>JBBPBX010049148.1:10000-25472 GCA_038048925.1 Garcialebias charrua
ACTTAGCTTTCATTCCACTCCTTCCTCCTTATTCTTATTTTTCTTAAGCCATTAATCTTTTAAGTAAATGTGCCAACAGGAAGTTTAAACATAACTTGTCTGTTTGTTTTCGATTTGAATTCTTGTCTACGGTAGTTATTAAATCAGAGCTAATCTTGATACAAATGTTTAATGTACTTTTATGATTGTCTCAATAAAAGGTCCATCTTCTGGTGGATCAACATAAGTTGACGCCTCTTATGAAATTACATTTTTTCTAGTCACAGTTAAGCAATTTAATCCGGAAAAAGGGTGAACTTGCGAATGAATTTGGGTCAGATCAAATCTGCTCCAACTTCTTTTGGAATATTGTACTGGTCAGCAAACTGACAAGTATTAAATCCCGAACATATTGATGACACGTTAAGTGTTTATCTCTTACATTTGGAGGCCCGTCCGAGTCATTCGGTGGCTCGTCAGTGTCCCTTGACGGTTATTAAATTGTTTTTGTAGTCTTTTGTAACGGTTTGTTGGCGTGGTTTTATCCTTGTTTTTGGACTTGGTAAGATAATTCTGGCTGGTTTGTGTCGGGAGATTGCTTCTTGCATTGTCTGCGTCATTTCTCATTGGTATTATTTTTGTTTCAATTTTAAACGTCTGTTTGAGGCTGCTAGTGATGAATGTTTGTCTGTGTCTGTGAGACGTTTTCATAACGTGTCGCAAAGCTGCATACATTTTTCATTGCGGAGACCGCCGTGTCACCCCAATCCACCACTCTTCATCTTATTACATCTGCGGATTGCTGTTGTCTGCTGTCTTCACATTGTTGTGATGCTCCAGTGTGCCTTTTTCTGTTACAACGTGTTTGTTGTGGTTCGTGAGGACCCGTTCAGTTCTGCGTTTGGACCGACTATCAGTTAGTTCCGACAAGAATAGTCTGTTGTTTTTAACAGTTAGACGTGCTGTCTTCCTCAGGGAGGCGTGGGGGTTTGCCTTTATGTGATTGTGGTACGTTAACAGATTTTTCTGTGGTGTATTGTACGTATATTTTGTGAAAAATTGTCCAGAACTTTGGGGTAAAAGCTGAGTTAGCGTCCCGGAGCAGAAGCTGCATATGACGCTGTGATTGGTCTATTGTGCGTTGTGTTTAAAATTGTTGGTTCTGATAGACTCTGGTCGTCAGGTTTCATCTTGTTCACACATTTCTGACAGTTTGTCTGTTTTGTTTCGTTTCTATGCATGTAATGTCGTCGAAGACTGCTTAACCGCGGTGTTTTGTGGTATTTATAAGTGTTTTAGAACGTTAAAAAGTCTGTTCAACGCTAGAGTCCGATTGACCTTGAGGTCCGTGAACGTGTCGTTTGAACGGCACGTCAACGTGAGTGACGTAGAGAGACGTATGGTATAGAAGACTACATTACCCATGAGCGCTTGGGTTAAGAACTATGTGTTCTGTCTTCGCTGTGTTAGTCGGTTACGCTGAATGTGGTAACGCGGGCAGGGTGGGAAAGCCCACTCCTCGTCAACTTTCACTTCAGCTGCCAGCCCTGGGAAGCTTAACGCTTGCTTGTCCGTTAATATCTTTGAAAACCTGTTTCATAGCTGTGTGTTTGAGATTTTAAAGGGTGTTTTAAATCAGTTGGTGTAAGACTACCGAACGCCATGTGACCAGATCACGTGACACCGGAAGCTTCAACTGGTTTATGTGACCGGCTATTTTCTTTTACAAAAAGTTTAAAAATCACAGTACTTGTTCCAAACGATGTTAGTCACATTGTGTCATCTATTATAAGACCGGGGTCCTAGAGATTGTCACATGAAGGCTCTAGAGCTTTCTGTGAGGTTGCTTTTAATCCGTTTGTTGGTTGTTTTCTACACTAACGGCTACGCTCGCGGGTGGCAACAGCGACTCTATAGCGGTCAGAAAGAGAAGTTGCAGTGGCTGTGATAAAATCATATCCAGCGTTGTACCCTATCTGCTAGCTACTTTAAAGACTACGGTTTTTAAATAGTTCTGTCTATATTTCAGCTTTCCTGTTTATTTTAAATAGTGAACAGTTGGCTGGTGAAGGACACACAGTATCCTTTAATTTGATTTTCACGTAAATTGAAAGCAGAACAGTTACACAGAATTAATGAATTTAATATCTTACAAAAAGATCTGAAGCTCTCGACCTTGATTTCTCTAAATGGTTTTCAGAATCTGTTGGAATCCTGGCAAAAACCAATGCAGATTTGTTCCTGTCTTTGATTTTATACGTCTACCTTATGTTTTGCTCGTTTTTTGATACTTTGTTTAAAAAAAAAGTATTTCTTTCTTTTGTTTTTTCTCTTTTTTGTTTTCTATTGTTTATTGTTTATTGTTTGTTTATTGTTTATTGTTTAAGGAAATTTTACCATTGCTGTTCATCGTTCTTTAGTTTTAGCAGGTCGCTTTCGTAAATGAGCCCATGAGGTTCAATAAGATTTACCTGACTAAATAAAGGTTGATTGAATGAAAATGCAGACATGTCTGCATTTTGATAAAAAGTAACACTTTTATTGTAATTCTGTGCACACAAGCTTTCCATTTTATTTTAAACAAAAAGTTTAAAATAACAAACGTGATGCATCTTTTGTCTTGATTTTCACAAAAATCACACAAAGATAGCCGAACTTGTTTTGATCTTGTCACAGGTCGACAAATTAATAAAAATCAATGATTTTTATTGGACACAACATCTTGGATGTTTTACTGAGCACACGTACACTCCAGTTTATTTTGGATACAAGTTTATTTAAAGTAACAAGCTGGAAGGCCTTGCTCTCTCCTGTTGACTGTCGCATGCATTAAGATTCAGTTTCATTGAAGCTGCAAAACATCTTTTTAAGGCATGGTGAAGGCAGCATCCTGGGAACATTTTACAGTGATACCTTGCATTTGAATCAGAATCACTTTTATAAGCGTTGGTGTGAATAGACAGAAATCAGATTGGGTTAGTTAGTAACTGTTGTTTGAATATAAGTTCTGGATAAAGTTAACACTGCCTAAGGGTATTTAACTTTACAATTCATTGAGGGTAATTCCTTAGATAAGGTACCTTTGAACAATAGGCTTATTGAACACAGTGAAACACATAAACCTGGAGGCTGGTTGGTTTTAGTTTACTCGATGCTACATTAAGAGTGATGATTTATATGCACACTGTAAGATAAGAACCATCTTTCTTGATTTTTCACAAGAAAATCTATACAAAGATGGACGTTCATAAAGGTGCAACAACTGAGAGGGTCTACTCTCTGAACGAACCTAAATGGGTTCGTTCGGGCCGTGGTTGTGCTACCTTTGTACCTCGCACAGTGGGAGAAACTGCTTCAGCGCATGGTAATTACTTGGCTGCGGTGAATGTCCTTCAGCAATCAGGTGAACATCCCCTGTTGTTCTACGACAGGCTCCTCTCTGCTTATTCAGGTGACTTAACTGACCCTGGCATAGAGGAAGATGATCAGTTTAGACGTCTTTTCAGTACAAATCTCTGGCCTAAGCTCAGCAGATGTGTACGCTTCAAGGCTAATTTCAATGAGAGTACCATGGAAGAAGTTAAACAACATGCTGTGAAGGTTTTTGATGTTCACGCAACACAAAACACCCTCAGAGGTGTGCTCAGGTCAAAAGGTCAAATCCCACTCGCAGAAAATAGAAGGGGTTCCCTCTTCTACAGAGTACGAGGATAAACAGGATTTTCATAATAACAAACAACAGAATGTTGCTGCCAGCTGGAACAGTGACTCAAATCGGTTCAAAGGGAGCTCTTCTCCTCGTGCACCTCAGACTGACAAATCTGAGACGAGCAAAGAACCACAAAAGGTAGGTGTTCGCTCTCTAGGTGAACCAAAATGGTTCAGATCGAACCAAATGGGTTTAGACCTAGGTCTAACCGTGGGTGAACTTCGAAAGAAGTTGATGTATGGGCGCCGATACCCATGGAACAATGGTTGGTCCCAACAGGTACCACCGAGAATCGACCCTCCTACCCCTGCACCTCGAACTGAACAGTTTGAGGAATGCAAAGAGTCACACAAGCTCCAGATTAAGGGCAAGACGCCTCCGCGCTCGGAAGCAACTGAGGTAGTAAGTTGTTTGTTAGAGGATTTAAGTGTTACAAATACTGACCGATAGGGAACAATGAGTGGTGTTGTCATTGATAATAACACAAACAACATTGTCCAACCTGTTGAAGTGATGTGTAGCACTGTCTTTTACAAAGACTCAGAGCAGACTGTTGACAACAGAAACGTCATCGTTGCCAAAGATGCTGATTTTTACAGCAAACAAATTGCTGACAGTCAGAAGCATCCTGAAGGTCATGATGCTGACAGCCAACAAGATGCTGACAGCAACGAAGATTACACAGACAGAGGTACACGTAAACAGAAATGTGTGCATAAACCTAAACGGTTTCTGTGTAACCTTATCAAAAGGGGGGTGGCTAAGAAAGCTTACCTGCCTTTCACATTGGAAGGGGTCCTCACGCGAGAAGCACTCCTGGATTGCAGTTCAGATGTGTCTATCATGTCAGCCGAACTGTTTGAGGAGCTAAGGACCGCCGCTAACGGTGTTAACAGGCAAATACCCTTCGGGAAATGTGCTGTTGAACTGCAGGGCCTCGCAGAGACGGGAACATCCCTGACAGCTTTAGCCATGGTTCACATACAGATTGGCAAAATGTCACTATACCACCTGGTATATGTGTCTGAACTGGATGCGTTCCCATTTGTGGTTGGCCAGGATTTTATAAATCGCTTTGACGCGATTATAAATTATGGTTATCAGACAATGTGGGCCACAGTGAGCAATCCTCTGCCGATCGAGGTGCCTCCCCAAGGTCAGGACACTGACTGTCTAACAGCAGGTACTGCAGAGGTCACAAGGGAATCCCCAACCGAGAGCACAAGCCCGGTAAGTGAACCTTCAAATACAGGTGAGACAGAGGAGACTCAACAATTGGACCAGACTCTGGCCCAATAGGAGAACCTCCTCTGTGAGCTGACACCTTCTGCACTCACTGAACACTACCTACCACAGGTAGGAGAAGGTGTGGAGGTCCAAGGATCCCACACCAAAGACGTTGTACTGTCCTCTGGGACAGGTAATTCAGCTATCGGCCAAGCTTTCGATGAAACCTTGGTTCAAGGGCATCTGAGTCCAGAAATTGACAGTCGACCAAACGCTGACAGTCACTTGGACATCATTGTTGCAGATTTTGAGGACCCCTCATCAGACATAATGGGGGCAAACTCACACTTCCTACCACAGGTAGAAGAAGGTGTGGAGATCCAAGGGTCCCATGCCGAGGACGCTGTACTGTCCTCTGGTACAGGTAATTCGGTTATCAGCCAAGCTTTCGATGAAACCTTGGTTCAAGGGCATTTGAATCTAGAACTACTCAGAAATGACATAGTTCTTACAGACTCAAAGAGCACCTCTTCAGTCATGAAGTGGGAAGGCACACACCACAACGACAGTGACCCGTCGCAGTCTGACCAGTCAGACACGCTTGCGACTTTGCTGACCGTTGTGACACACCTGAATTACACAGAAAGAGGTAGACGTACAGAAAAACGTTGGCCGAAACCTAAGAAGTTCCTGTGTACTGTCTACTCTAAGCTGCGCAAACAGCCTAAACTAAACAAAGGCATCCTAACTCGTGCCCATGGACAGACGTCCACACCTGTGTGCGTGGTCCCCCATGACCACAGGGGGGTGATGTTATGTCATGCCCATGTCAAGGACAAATATTTCAATAACCCCACAAATGACAAAGTTCTCGCAAACTCAATGACTTCATGGGAAAATAAGGTCGTCCAAGCACAATATAGTAAATAAACTAAACAGTTTAAACTATATTAGTTGCGAAAATAAACCGTTCCAACTAGAACTTAGAAACGCTAAGTATAAACCCCACAACAAAAACTAACCTTGACAACCGTTTAAATCTGTAGGATTTAATTTACATCGGTTATAAAGCTAAGAACTGTTTTTCTTGTGTGTGACACATTGGAATCTGACGACAGAGTGAGTTTGATGTAGTGAAACGTTGTTTTCTAGTTGCTTGATTGCTACTTTTGTTGTTATTGAAGTTGTGATTGTTTTCTGAACACTCCCAACCAAAAGAGGTTTTGATTATTGATAAGTTAAATAATTTAATGGATTTAACTATGCCAACATGCTGTTCATTTTGTTAAAAATCTCAATCTTTGAAGAGTCATTGTAGATTAATACTACTTAAAGTCCATGACCCACCATGTTTTCAAATTGCATCGCCATTAATATTTATTAGTTTATTTAAAAATAATACAGGAGCGTTTATTTATATTGTAGAGAAATAATGCAAAATGTGTTATTTCATGATTTATAGCAGATTTTAGCAGAAGCTCCGGGAAGATCTGCCCCTCTCCAAATATGGGCATTCACATCACTAAAGATTCCGCCTTGGAGTTACAGGCGGAGTTTTAATAAGCCTTCATCAACTTCCATGACCGCTGCTCAGAGAGAGGAAAAAAAAAAGAGAAGCGGTTGCTCACTGATGTCTGTCATATTCTGAGCAGCATCCACGTAGACATACTAGTTTAATTCGCTTGATCGCGACAAATTCATTCATTTCCGCATCGCCTTTTTATTCTCTCCCCTGACCAGACAGGTCGGGAGTAGAAAGGCAGCCGCAGCGCGGAGCTCTGTCGGTCTGGATGTACCATCGCGCGCGGGCTTCCCCGTGCTCTCTGTGCTTCCCCGTGCTCCAGCAACAAGGCTGGACAGAACCGAGCCCCAGCACGAACTTCAAAGCTGACCCGCAGCGGAACGGGGAGCCAGGGAGAAGCCGCACGGCTCGCTCCTCTCTGGGCAGAGGAGAGGAGAGCAGCCAGCAACAGTCGCAGCGGTGTTATATCTTATTAAAAAGGTCTATAAAATAAATAATAAATAAAAGCAGACCACTGGTCCAGTTGTACACAAAAATGCACCAGGAAATATGCAGTTTTACTCTCACTCTCATAAACCTCCATGGAAACTCACTCCTACCTTCTGCCTTGCTTTCTGGGTGGAGATCAATGTAACGAAAGGCATGACCCTTCGGGACTTTTCGGCCAGGTTTCCGGATTCATTCGGGAGTGGGTTGTTTTTTTTTTTTTTTTTTAACCCTCGCCTGGCCCAAATGCAAAAATGAAAATAAAATTCATAAAATACTACAGTAATTCTCCAATATGGTGAATTGTTACTGTCACGGTGGGTGTTGTCCTTTAAGGTACTATAATCTACACTGATCTCACAATCATTTAGGTAGAACCGATTCGATCATTTCTATTCTAGATCTATTCATTTTGATGAGTCTCGCCATAGACTTCAAAATTTATTAGGAATACCAAATCCTACGTCGTTCGTCTAAAAGACAACAGACATTTAGACCAAACTATATTTCATTTTTCTATTTTAGTTTAACCTAAACTAAGTAATGAATGGAGGAATAGTTTGAAAGAAGGCCTTCGTTACAGAAGCCCTCCAAAATTCTATAGGTATAGATCCCTATATCTGATTTTTACAGCATTGATCCACCCCTTAATTGGTAATTGTAGCTGATCTAATCCATGATAGCTTACATACCAGGTGCATATAGGTAGGGCCTAATGTAAAATCCCTGTCATAAACCAACCTAAAACCACATACTCGCATGACACATAGAACCAGGGTGGCACCGACTGGAAGCCATCCAGACTGCAACCTTCAATGTGGGGACCTGCTACTCTAACGTTGGTCTTCAACCTTCATCCAAAGGTCGCCTCCTATGCGTCAATCAAGGGATCCCCTCTACATGCTGATTAAAAAAAAACATTTGTTGCTGATTAAATCAATAACCCCAATCGTTGTGGAATTACCGCTGTGGATTATAAGACTTTGTTTCCAAGGGATCACAGACTCAGTTTTCCAAGGGTTAACAGACAATGTTTTCCAAAGGATTGAAAGCTTACCGCAATGGGATTACCTACGAACAGTATGGAATTTCCAAAAACCTTATGGGAGTATAATTTTGATTTTTTTTCTCCACTTGCTGGATTACACAGAGGTCAGAGACATTCGGTGGTATCCTTTCGTGTTGGAACTCATCTCCAAGGACAGGCGATTACTTCCAAAAAGGAGGACTGTAGTAATACAGCACTCTCATGTCCTGGACGACTGAGAAACTTCACCAGCACTCTCATGTCCGTTACTGGATTTAAACCTCTTCACATCTCTCTGAAACTCTGAGTGTTACACTTTTCTTGAGCTCTGAAGGAGACAAGTGGACACTATGTTGTTACAATTGTTTTGAATTAAGAAACACAAATCAATCAGAAAGACTTCCTTTTAATTTGTGTTAATTCAGAATTGATCAACAGTACTGTATATTTTTGTCATTTAATGATGATCTGTTACTTGCATGAGTTTGACCCTTCTGCTGGTTTAGTATGCAGTACAAGTGTGCTTTGAATCTAAGGTACAAGTCAGGGTAACTTGGTAACTTCCCTCTCTGCTTTGGCTATCAAGCTAGACATAATATTTCACTTTACGGGCCAGTCCATCTGGCCGGTTCTCTAAACAGTTTTCCTGCTGTCCCTCAGAGATCTTCCGACTATGGGAACTGAAAAATCCCTCCTTTACTTTCTAAAACAACCAATGAGCAGGAAGTATTTGACTAAGTCACACCCCCTTCTTAAAGGGACACTTCCTGTAAACTCGTGAGTGTGAAAGGGAGAACTAAACAACTTGGTTCTTCTCTGGAAACTTGTGAAACGTTGAGGTCATTTGTCAAATAGACCTACGTTTCTCAGCCAGAGTTACAGCAGAGCATCGCTGTAACTCACTCATTTCTGTTTGAAAAAAATTGTTTTCTGAAAGTTTTATTCTGAAACCCAGTCAGGACGTTGGCCTGGTTCCTGCCGAGGAAAGGCGCACTTCACGCTCGTTGAATCAGCACACACGTGTAAGAAGTTTCAGCTGGACCTCAACTCGACAACACAGTCCGTTAAGTGTCTACAAAACTTCTCAGCTCATATCTCCTGAGACATATCGTCACCAGGTAAAGAGTCGTTGATTGTATGCTGAATGTGCAAGGAGTCCAGCCGGACTTGTTTGGGAAAAGTGTCACCCTGTCGCATTTCAAAATAATTAACTTCTGTTAAACTTAGCTTTCATCCCACTCCTTCCTCCTTATTCTTATTTTTCTTAAGCCATTAATCTTTTAAGTAAATGTGCCAACAGGAAGTTTAAACACATCTTGTCTGTTTGTTTTCAATTTGAATTCTTGTCTACAGTAGTTATTAAATCAGAGCTAACCTCGATACAAATGTTTAATGTACTTTTATGATTGTCTCAATAAAAGGTCCATCTTCTGGTGGATCAACATAAGTTGACGCCTCTCGTGAAATTACATTTTGTCTAGTCACAGTTAAGCAATTTAATCCGGAAAAAGGGTGAACTCGTGAATGAATTTGGGTCGGATCAAATCTGCTCCAACTTCTTTTGGAATATTGTACTGGTCAGCAAACTGACAAGGAGCCAAGATGGTGTAGTGGTTAGGGCGTTTGACTTGGGACCCGAAGGACGCGGGTTCGCGTCCCGGCCACTACACACCTTGGGGTGTCTATGAGTGCACACCTATTTCTCCAGCTCCCGAGCGCTTTCTATGGCTGCTCACTGCACCACCTGGTAGGTGGTTGGGTTAAATGCAGAGACAAATTTCGTCTGTGTATGGGAAACATACGCAGATGACAGGAATAGACAATTATTATTATTATTATTATTATTAAGTATTATATCCCGAACATATTGATGACATGTTAAGTGTTTATCTCTTACAGGTTGAATGAACTTAGTTCAGACTTACAGTTTTTTTCCTCATGTGAACACTTATTGTTTGTTGTTTCTTAAACAACTTCTTTGTCAACATGGTGGCGTGACCGGTAGAGCTGCTGCCACTCAGGGAGCAGGTTACCCTGGTTCAAATCCTGCTCCGGGGGGCTTTCTGGGTGGAGTTTGCTTGTTCTCTCTGTGCATGTGCGGGTTTTCTCCCACAGACTAAAAACATGCATGTTAGATTGATTGGTGACTCTAAATTGTTCCTAGGTGAGAGTGAGAGAGTGAATGGTTGTTTGTCTCCATGTGTCCCTTTGATTGATACGAGACCTGTCCAGGATGTCCCCCGCCCTACAGTGACTGCTGGACATTGGCATCAGTGACCTCTGTGACCTGAAAAGGAAGAAGTGGGTAAAAATTATGGATGGATATTGTTTCTTATGTTTGTATGCGAGTTGTGCTTTTACTCAACTTCTTTCCCTAAAGCTTTGATATTGCCTGTCAGAGACACCCTGTCTGTTAGCAAAATATTTGATGAACCATTGCATAGATTTTAGTCAAACTCTCATATAGTAATCCTTAGATGGTAACAAATTACCTTAGTCATGTTAGACCTTTAATTTTGTTTATATTATTGACTGATTATTAGTTCACTTTTTCCAGACCCTCACAAACTGGTTAATTGTTTACCCTAAACTTTTTATTTTGCTAATTTTCCGAATAGAAATCCTTTTTAAGTCCACCTCTGTTGTTTCAAATGTGTTATAAAAATAAAACTGACGTACCGGTACCTTAATTTTTAATTTTGACTTATTTTCCTTTGCTCTGTTCATTCCTTCCACCTGCCTACAGAATAACTCAGCCTTGATGATAGTTCAGGATTTGAATGTTTGTCAGGGTATGTTTTCTACATGCATATCAGTGGTTATTGTGCACAACACAATAAGTGCATGGTCCTAGTAAGTGATAGATGTGTGGTAATAAAACCGTGGGGGGGAAGTACTTTTCAAAACATGTAGGTTTGATTGCATGCCAAACATTTAGTGTGTGAAGAATGGGTGTATGTGAGTGTGTGTGTGTGTGTGTGTCAGATACAGGCTTGTTGGTCTTTTTTGGGTCTCAGCAATGTTGCTACTCAACCAGTTTCATACACTTTCTTCTAATTCCCTGCTTTCTGTCTCTCCAAATACATTGCAGCCTTTATCATCAGCTAAAACAAATAGCCTGACTCTCCCCAGACAGAAACACACACACACACACTAATCCTTTTGAGGACTAAAGTGTGATTAAGATTTATTCTCTTAACCTTTTAAACTCCAAAGTACAGTAATTACTTACATTTAGCTTTTATTTGGCCACGTGTCTCTCAGTTTTCATGTATGTTAAAGTAAACACAAATACAATTTCATTTAATCATGTTTCATGGGCCTAAAATTGGTCCTTACAAGGATAAAAGTAACCCAACGTGCACACACATTCTGGTGGGAATCATTTCTGTGTGTAATTTTTCCCATTCGCTGTTGGGGAAACAGGCTGTTTGATTGGTTGCTGCAGTGATAGATGTCTGGCCAGTTTTCTGATTACTACAATCTTCGATCTCCGGGGCCCAACATAATCAGAATAAATGTCCCCCACTGTCGGAGGAATAAAGGTGTGTTTGTTGTGTGTGTGGGGGGGGGAGAAAGAGAAACAAAAACAGGGTCTAAAAAGGGAAAAAATTATTGAGTGTGTATTTTGACAAAGTGTGTACAATAGTGAGTGACAGGTGGTGAGAATTGTTTTTGTAAAGTTGCAATATGGCAAAATCACAGACCCTGACAGCCATATTTTTCTTTTTAAGTATACGGAGGTGTTCTTTTTTTCTGGAGCAAGGTAATCTTTTCCTAACCTTAGAAAACTTTTGGTGCAATTCCAAGCAGAAGATTGTCTCTCAAGTCCTGTCCACACAGCAGGAATGTTTGAAAAAACTAACTTTTTCATTTTACACTCATCAGCCACATCTTCTAGTGCACATTAGACTGAGAGTGATTTAAAACATCTTAATTAAAAAAACAAAGGAAAATTTTTAATAAAGAATTCTGTTAATTTTTAATCACATTAAAAATAGCTTTTGATGATGCGGAAGTCTACAGTGGAACATGTGGGTGAGGTGTTTTCACATCTGATAGTCCGGTACTCGGTTCAACTGGGGACCAAAATCCAGAACATTTGTTACATTTTCAGCTGGTGCGGTTCACATTCACACTGCAATGAGTCAATCGAGCCAAGCTGTTCCCCCTTTGCCTGTGGTGCTGCTGCACCAAGAACTACTGAAGGAAACGACATGAAAACCTCTGAAGAAGACACTTCTTCTTCTTCTTCTGGAAATAATTAAACGGAGTGGCGTTTTAGCATTTTAGGCTTTCTGTTTTGTCATTTTTCAACAATGGACTCAGCATGAGCAGCAGAAGAGGCAGAAGACCATGGTAAATGTTGTTTTTCATGCAAGGCGGCTGACGGCTTCGTATGAGGAAAGAGAAATGCACCTTTGTTTGCCCCGCCCTGTAGTCCACTTCCTGCTTTTGGAGCGGTCTCCGGTCTGCTTGCATTCACAGCATTCAAACCGCGCCAAAGTTCACTTCAACCAAACTGAGACCTAGGTTTTTAGGCTGACCAGAGTTCGCTTTTTTGCTGCATATCATAGTTTGATTGTGCATTCTCACCTCCCCAAACGAACCGGTCTTTCTAAAAAAGCTAAGTCTGGTCCTCTGGACATTAAAAAAAAACTCCCCAAACAAATCGGTCTTTCTACGCAAATGGACTAGAGTCTGATTAAAGTAGACTAAACAGGGCTGGTTTGAATACATCTTGAATATAGCTCTTTGTGTTTAGATGGGTTCATTTCAGGTACTCTTTTATTCCACAGTCAAACTCCAAAGACAGGCATGTTCATTTAACTTAGATTCTGCTTGATTATAAAAATAAGTAACTTTTTTTTCTTCTTTAATTTAGCCCTGCCTGTGGTGGTTTGACAACTTAACTTAAGATACTATAGAGCAGTATTTATAAAATCAATCTTTATTTGCCATAAACTAAATGGTATCAACATGTAAATATTGAATTTACTAAATATTGGCTTGTGACTCATAACAACTCAGAATTTATGACCTATAGTTGTATATAATCAGTGCTGGGCAGCGCTAATCCAAAAATTAGTTCCGCTATTTCTAAAGCACTAATTTATTTATTTAGGTCCGCAATTTCAAAAGCACTGATGTCTTGTGAAAATTAGGGGAAGCTAAATTCTAAACCGCTATTTAAATTCAACAATTGGTGGCCAGCAAGTTATGCAATATTTGCACTACACTGCCAACTAGCGGTTGTTACGGTCCCTGACCTCCAGTATGGGGAGCTCTCTTCATGAGACACCTTTTCTTATGGGTAGAGGTAGGGCTCCCGACTTGGGACCCGAAGGACCCAGGTTCGAACCCCGGCCACTACACACCTTGAGGTGTCTATGAGTGCACACCTATTTCCCCAGCTCCCCGGGCGCTTTCTATGGCTGCCCACTGCACCACCTGGTGGTGGTTGGGTTAAATGCAGAGACGAATTTCGTCTTGTATGGGAAACATACACAGATGACAAAATGTGACATTTATTTATTTATTTATTTATTTATTTATTCTTTTCCTTTCCTGTGTTTCCTCATAATAATTCATACAATAAAAAGCAATATTTTAACGAACTTATTGCATTCAATCAATTTCACAGCACGGTGCTCGGAGTTACACAAGTTCAACAATCCTGCTGCAGCAGCCGCAGCAAACAGGTGGCAATATATTTATCCACACAAACAAAACAATAATTCATCAAATAATAACTCAACTTAAAGAGGAACATGGCTCGAGCGTGAGTCCGTCAGTTATCTGTCCCAAACAAGTGCTCGGCGACACATCCAACAAAACAATAGTTCATCCAATAATAATTACTTAAATTAAAGAGGAACGTGGCTCGAGCGTGAGTCAAGCAGTTAATCTCTGTCCCCAACAAGTGCTCGGCGCAGTGGCGGACTTAGACATTTTGGGGCCCCAGGCAAACCTTTGTAAAGGGGCCCTCCTCCAAGTCAGCCTAAATGTACCATTAGGCCCTGCCCTGAAGGTCAAAGATTTTCATGTTAATACTCTAATACTGGGAACTAGACAATAAAAACAACCATTTTTTCTCTACTTTAATAAGGTACAACTATCCTTTAAAGTCTTTTTACGTTTTTCCGCTCCGCTTTCGTATCTTCGCGTTGGCTTCATCTGTTTTCCATCTCCTCTGTCTTCCCGCTCAAGCATACTGAGCACTTCCTGGATTTTTGGGTGATGTGTAACGCTCATTAAGGCTAGGCGCCTGACCACGGCCAGATATGGTAAATAGGCAGTCAGAAAAGGTTCAGCTGAGGAGCCTGTTGTGTGAATAAAACACCATCAGACAAGAAGCAAGTTTTAAGTTGTTTGTATTGTATAGACTTAGGAAGGTATTTATAATAATATTGTTTGTAATAATAATCATTTTCTTTGAGTATAACCAATAGACAAAATACACACAACAAAACAGACCCTAATTACAACCAATAGACAAAATACACACAACAAAACAGACCCTGATTACACCCAAGAGTTCTTTTTTTTTCTATTTTAAATCAGTTCTTGAATCCCGGATGATTAAAGGTCCATCAATCAATAATCTGGTAGTTTGTAGTTCATGATCCAGGGTAATATGTCCAGAAAAAAAAATAGTTTGGTGCAATTTAAGTCCTACCGCACAGCTGCGGTGATCCGGTAGCTTGCCATCCTGGGTGGGAACAGGGGGTGAAAAAAACCCTGACCTAAACAAGGTCATAAACAAAACAAAAATTAGCATTACTATATACACAGGACTAAACTGTTATCAAAAATAGTTAAACATTCACATAGTTAAACATTCACAAAAACAAATAAAATAATTCCAGCAGGTATTTTTCAAGAATCATTCAAATGTCCTGTTAAGCACCTTGGTCAATGCAAGGCATTGCAGGAAGGTGCTATACAAATAAAGTTTATTATTATTATAACTTCAATTCAAAGACCACATCAACAGTACAGATCAAATTAAAGTTACAGATCAAGTTTTAAAGTGCACTTCCAAGTTGTATCCAAGTTTAATTCATATAAGAGTCAATTAAGCTTAATTTACTTCAATATTGTTTCAAAAAACAAATAGTAATTTCTTTTTTGTTGCGCAACCCAAAATAAATTAAACCAATTCCAAATTTCTATAGGCAGTCAACAGATTTAATGAAAAGTAACTAAAATTATCCTAAAAGGATGAAATTACAAAAATCAAAGGATTTATTTAATACTTTACGTATATATATTCTATTCGGCCACGAAATTAACAAAAAGAGAATGATCTTTTAATCACTAAGACCACTTTTAAATCTCAAATACATAAATGGAGTGGGCGTGTCGCCACCGCATTTCTATTTCATAAAAGGAACCCAAATACATAAAACAAACGACTCACCGTCGAGTGGTTGACACAAAACACCCAATACAATCCTCCGGCCGCGTTAATTTGGCTTGATACAGCGGGGTTCTCTCATGATTTATGAAGACGCCAAGC
>JBBPBX010049149.1:0-22458 GCA_038048925.1 Garcialebias charrua
ATAAAAACTAATGTAAATCTTGAAGGCTCCTCTGCATTTGAGATGAAAGCATTGTTTTTTTTGTTTTTTTTTTTGTATTAAATGGACCATGGATGGCAGCATGGCAGGACTGTTTTTTGCTACAGCCATTTAACATTCTGCTTACATGGGTTTAAATAAATGGTAGAATAAGAGTTAATGCATTCTAAAGTGATCTGTAAAAAAGTCTTTAACAAATGTTTCATCTTTAAACAGGACATGACTGAGGCTGCTACACTGAGTGCCATTGAGAAAACTACAGTGGGCATCTACGTCATCAGAGAGATGCCTGGCAGTGACTGTCCAGATGTTGGCATAATCCTCGAGGGTGTCGTGGTGATGCAGGAACTTGATAACGTGGCCCTTGCTGTAGCCATGTTGTTTGGACTTTTCTACTCATTGAACATGAGGTACCCATCACAGTTACGCTACACCTTTGAGGTGATTCAGAAGGTGGTAATGGACTTGGATACGATCCAGCTTTCCAGAAAAGCTCAAAACTTGAAAACAAAACTGGACATGTAATGAAAACAAGGTTTACATGATGTGGTAAGCCACATGAGGACATTTAAATGTGATTTGATTTTCACATGGACTTGGATGTTATCCAGCTTTCCAGAAAAGTTCAAAACTTGAAAACAAAACTGGACATGTAATGAAAACAAGGTTTACATGATGTGGTAAGCCACATGAGGACATTTAAATGTGGTTTGATTTTCACATGGACTTGGATGTTATCCAGCTTTCCAGAAAAGTTCAAAACTTGAAAACAAAACTGGACATGTAATGAAAACAAGGTTTACATGATGTGGTAAGCCACATGAGGACATTTAAATGTGATTTGATTTTCACATGGACTTGGATGTTATCCAGCTTTCCAGAAAAGCTCAAAACTTGAAAACAAAACTGGACATGTAATGAAAACAAGGTTTACATGATGTGGTAAGCCACATGAGGACATTTAAATGTGATTTGATTTTCACATGGACTTGGATGTGATCCAGCTTTCCAGAAAAGCTCAAAACTTGAAAACAAAACTGGACATGTAATGAAAACAAGGTTTACATGATGTGGTAAGCTCCACATGAGGACATTTAAATGTCAGTTGATTTTCACATTTTCAAAGGTTAATTCACTGTTTAATTTTCCATAAAAACAATTTATTTTCTTGTTTTTAAAAAGAATGTTCTTGGTGTTTATTTGCACTTGTTATAAAACAATTATATTGTTATATTCTGTTTCACTGATGTGGTCAGCTTTAGGTGAGAAGACATTTCATCTCACACTTGCTCCAACCTTTTTTATGGAGGTTCCAATTTTAAGGGTGAACAAGCAGCAGTTTTGTTTATAAAAATATATCTTTAATTATCTCATGTTTAGGAGAACTTGTTAAGAAAGTGAAATTGTTATCTGTTATTCGTGATGTGGTCAGTTACAGGTGAGAGTACTGAAAGTCTCAAACTTGCTCTCCTGTTTTAAAAGCTTGAAATTCCAGGTGAATAATCGGCAGGAACTTGTGACACGTTGATTTAACTCAAAAACTGCCATGTTTATTTCAGTTTACATTAACATTTTTGTTTAAAAATGAAAAGCTGTAGAGTGACATCAGGTTAGTTTGAAATGACTTGTTTGGTAATGTTCAAAACGAGTCGAGATTGGATATTTTCAATATGCTTCTTTGAACAAATGGCACTTCTTTTCTTTGAACAAACGACACTTTTTTTATTTTAACAAACGGCACTTTTTTTTTATTTGAACAAACGGCACTTTTTATATTTGAACAAACGGCACTTTTTATATTTGAACAAACGGCACTTTTTTTCCTTTTAACAAATGGCACTTTTTTTACATTCACTGTATTGTTGCTGTATAGTTTCTGGTTCATAAATAAAGGTTTTGAAATGAAACTGCTGATTTTTATTAAGAGGTAAAATGGTTAATGTTGTTTATGTTTAGAAAAGTTAGTGTTATTATCCTAGTAAATGTTTATTTAAATGTTAATTGGAACATTTCTGCATTTTTAAGTCAGTCCAACAGCTGCACTGAATTGTCAACTGTTGTAATATTTTAATTTTATCTAGACAATACGGACCTTCTTGAGCTGAATTTGTGTTTTTCAAAGATCGTGGCCTTTGACCTTTCTTTAAGAAGGTTAATTAGGGAAAATAGTCATTTTGTTTGTAAAGATTAAGGGTTGCTGGCAACTGTCTTGGAAGAGAAAAATGCAGTTTAGGAGACATTCGTAAAATTTAGTTTGACACTTGAATATAATACTAACATTTAAAATGAAGATAATGTGTAGTTTTTAATTAAAAAGTGGTATTTAAGTGAAAGTTATTAAATAGTGTTGGAATAAAGGGATAAAATTGTGTCAGATTAAAGTATTCCATAAGCTCAAATCATGTCGTCATAATGTGTTTAAATCACATTTCTTCAACACAATATATTCATCTTTTTCCAAAGTGAAAATTTTGTGTCAGATTAAAGTATTCCATAAGCTCAAATCATGTCATCCTAATGTGTTTCAATCACATTTCTTCAACACTATATATTCATCTTTTTCCAATGTTAAAATTTTGTGTTAATTTAACTTGATTGTTATTGGTGCTGCCAAAGCAAAATGTATGTGTGCAACCAATTTCCACCATTATATTACGTTAAACCAACAAGTTCTTTTTTTCAGTGTAACAAGTTGTCAAGTGTTACAGGGAACTTCCTCATATTAAAGCAAACCCTCAGAGGTCTGTTGCTGAGGTCTACAGCTCATTGTCTTTCACAAGTTTATGTTTATGTTTATTAAATAAACATTAAATAAGTTAAATAAGTTAATATTAAATAAGTTAGTCCTCTGTTGAGAATCAGAACTAAACCATTTCAGTCTTTTATGTATTAACTTTCCTGGCTAAGCTGTGGCTTGAAACCCATTTATATAGAAACTCGTTTTCAGATAGATGACTGTATATTTAATTTTTATTAGCAGTAGATGTTTGGTGATAAGAGTTCAAATTTCAGCAGCAGAACTTTGGTGTTTAATGATTGAAGTCATTCCCCCATAATAACCACTGCATTGTGGTTTGAGTTCATGGTGTCAACATGCTTCTTTTAATTCATCCATTGTCTCCTCTGTGCATTTCAACACTGAGGAAGGAAAAACATGTAGTAGCAGAAAAACAAAAAGAAAGATGGACCTTAAGGTACAATCTTCTAGAAAGGGTAGTTGAAATAAAGTTGTAGCTTCCTCAAATTAGAAGAGTCAGTTTAAAGCATGTTTACAGGATACCTCTAAAGAGAGATTTTTTTTTAATTCAACCATTGTTTATACAGGCTAGTCTCATTGAGCCACGAGGACTCATTTACAAGAGAGACCTGTTAATTTAGCTATAAATGTATCCGTTTCATCAGCACCACCAACATGAACTGTTGAATTGAATGGAATTTGTTGCAAGTTGCTTTATCTGTTATCTGATAAATTTGCAAAGATGCCGCTTACCTGAAGTTCAGCTTATTTCAGATTTCCTCGTTTTATTATGCAGTAGATTTTGCAAAGAGGCTTAAATACCTGAGAGAGAAGCTGAACAACTCTGTCTACTTATGATAAAGAAGCCAAGTTCATCGATAATGGACATTACAGTTCTTACATGTGTCACTAATGTTGTTGGCATTCTACCTAAACCCACACAAGCTGTGGCCCTTCTACCTGTTAATTGTATTTTTCCAGTTTCAGTCTGTTTTTATTATCAGCTGTTCATAATTCAGCATCAGACGACCTATAATTCAAGTCTGTCCTGCTCTTACGGGTCACTGGGTCATATTCAGATGATATTCAACACGTGGGTCTGCTCAAAGAACAGGAAGAGAAGTGAGAATGACTATGTTTTAATTTGTTTTAACTGTGTTTTAAAATTAACAGTGTTTTAATGGTTTAAGTCTGTTTCTTAAAGAAATCTGACATCTTGCTTGTTAACAGTTCAAATCAGATTGTTTTGCAATAAGTATTCCAGCTATATCATGTGATCCAAAATGGATTCAGTTGTAATATTAGCTTGGTTTGTGTGGATGCCATGGTTTTAGTGTGTTTCTCTGAAGTTGTGTGTTTTCCCATTAGTTCTGGGCAGACAGGTGTGTGAGAGCGGGAAACTGATGATGGTGGATAATCACATAGTGTTCTGACAAAAATGCTTTTAGGGGCAAAATAATAATTGTTAATTAAAAACATGCAGGAACAGTCTGAACAATATGCAGTACAACTGAAATTAAGTTAAACAGTCTAGCAATTTTTATTTAAAAAATAACAACCAGATTCCAAAAAAGTTGGACACTAAACAAATTGTGAATAAAAACTGAATGCAATGATGTGGAGGTGCCAACATCTAATATTTTATTCAGAATAGAACACAAATCACAGATCAAAAGTTTAAACTGAGAGAATGTATAATTTTAAGGGAAAAATATGTTGTTTCAAAATTTCATGGCGTCAACAAATCCCAAAAAAGTTGGGACAAGTCCATTTTTACCACTGTAAATGTGAATGTAGCACTTTGAGATTTTTATTAATGAAAAGTGCGGTATACATTGAATTTATTAATATTATTATTATTTATTATTATTATTATTATTATTATTATTATTATTATTATTACTGTGTGGCATCCCCCCTTCTTACAACACTCAACAGACGTCTGGGGACAGAGCAGACCAGTTTCTCAAGAAATAGGAATGCTCTCCAATTCATGTCTAATACAGGCCTCTAAAGGCTGAGTTATACTTTCGCTTTGGTCCGCAAGCTGGAGCGCGCGCGCCGCGCGCGCACCGAGCCGTGCGGCTCCGTGCGTTTATAGTTTCGCCGGCGGCGCATGCCAAAGTGCTGTTCTTTGAGCCCAGTCCACTGCAAAAGTCAACGGTGCGGCGCGCGCGGCGCGCGCGGCGCGCGCACTAGGCTTGCGGAGTTTCAAAAATTCGGAGGTGCGCGACACGCGCCAAGACGACGCGCGGGGCCAACGCGCAGGGGGCGGGGACTGCGATATCGCGTCACTTCTGGCGCGCGCCCCTCGCGCGCGGCGCGACGCGTCAAGTATAAATCAAGCTTAACTGTTCAATCGTCTTGGGCCTTCTTTGTTGCACCTTCCTCTTTATGATGCGCCAAATGTTCTCTATAGGTGAAAGATCTGGACTGCAGGCTGAACATTTCAGTACCCGGATCCTTCTCCTACGTAGCCATGATGTTGTGATTGCTGCAGAATGTGGTCTGGCATTATCTTGTTGAAAAATGCAGGGTCTTCATTTTCAGCAGGGCAAATGAGGCACTGACGCGAAAGGAACGGGTCAGTGAAGAACACCGGAGTTGAGCCTTTTGTCATTCAGTGTCTTCAGTAGAAAGAGAGAGGCACGAAGGAACGATAAAGTCGATAGCTGATAACGAGGTGGATAATTTTAATTTATCATGTGATTAATTGATTTATTGTTTATTGCGTCAGGCCTAAGCGGTCCCTGTCAAAGTTTCTCCAAAAACTTTCTAGTGTACATTGTCTGTCTTGGAGCTTTCAGCTTCGTCCTCACTCTTGTTTTGTCTTCATTCATTCATTAATTCACTCATTCATTCATTATTCACTGCTTTAATAGTGTATTTTCCACAATAAACATTTAGAAAAAATGCTTCTCATCCTCTTCTTTCCCTCAGGTTTTACCTGCTTATTATTTTTGCATGCAAATGCAATCACTTGGAACATTCTCAAATGTTTCTTAGTTAGCGTTATATAATGTGTTTATTATAATCTGGAAATCATGAATAGTTCATCCAGATCTTATTTCTAGTGCATTTACATAAAATGGTATTTTTCTGTAACAGTGGGTTTCAGCACGGCAGGTAGCTGAGGGGGTAACATTTTTACATTCTGACTTTAGTAAGTTACAAATTAATTATTAAACAAAATGTGAAGTTTTCCATTGCATTAGAAAGGATATAGTATATATATAGTTTATTTACAGCTTTGCACATTAGGTTGTAGCTGCAGAGCATCTGTTTTGCTCTTTCTGTCCTCACTGCTTTATCAGCCACTCCTGGACCAAAAAGGTCACTTCATTTGGAGCTTTTTGTTGCATCTGCCAGCAAATCTGTTTCTTACTAAGCTTTTTTTTCTTTCTAAACCACCTTTTTTATGTCCATCTCAACTCAAAACTTGTTTAATCCGCCAACTATGGAGGTCAAGGAGTGAAACTTCAGTCAACATTTTGCTTTAACAGTCACATTTTAAGAAAAGAAGTAGAAAGGTGGGATGTGTTTTTGTAGCCTTTGTGTCAAAGTGTGAGAGATGCAGTCAAGGTTGAAAGTAAAGGACAGGGCTGGACCAGAATAGGGAACATGTTTATCCAAAACAGAGTGCTACATAGAAATACAAGTAGAGTGGTTACAAGCCAATACGTTTTTTTTTTTTTTTTATCATGAGAGGTGTTTTTATTGCTGCTAATTTCTTTTTTATTATTATTAGGAAAACACAATGTAATAATAGTGTTGCTATGGCTTTAAAATAACTAAATCAAAGCTTTAAAATTATTGATGTTCATGTAAAAGATTTTACTCCTGAATATTCCACTTTTACTTTCAAAGTGTTTCTTTATGGCTTTCCAGTTCAAGATTAAATTATCCTTAGTGTTCAGGCACAGAGCTGAATTTAATGTTACAATGTCCGCTAACTTGTTGCATCTTCCCCAGTCAATCTGGCAACTTATTTTGTTTTGTAGAACTGAATCTGCCATCCTGGTGAGAAACTCCTCCGGGTTGTTTTCAGTCTCCCTGTTGGTATTTTTTTTTTACTATAGATGAAGGTGGGACTAAAGAAAAATAAGAGTAGTTAAATATACGGCATTGAAATATTTAAAATGTAGACCCTGTGAATACAGAGAATAATATGTCCAATTTAAAGCTGCTATATGTAACTTTTCTAAATATATATTTTTAACATATTTCTTCACTCTGTCACTATCTCCTGACAGACTGATGTTAGACAAGTAATCTCTGAAAAAAACTATAGTCCTCTGGCTTCTCCCGGTGGTACTACAAGCATTTCTAAAAACCCACAGTGACCCGCCGTTAACCAGCCAATAAAAACAGAGTTTTTAACCAGCCAATAAAAACAGAGTTTGGTTCATGAACAAGCTTCTCACGCCCATCCCCCACCCATCCCCGCCTGGCCAGTCACGAGGCAGGCCATGCTGTGGAGGAGGAGCTAAAGAGGGTGAGTTGCAGGTCAGCCGAGAGCAACGGGGAGGGACCAGAAAGCATACCTGCAAACTAGTCACCTTTCGGCGAAATTCGCCGTTTTCAAAGCAAAATATATCATTTACGTGATTCGTGTAGATCCGATGAGTTTTTGTTTTCGGGGTGGGGGGGGGGTCAGACCCGTGACAGATTAGAATGCATCATTTCCCACTGACTGGATTTCAAGACAGAGCAAGGCATCTTGTCGATAATAAAACATCTTTGTTGGAGCGCGACATGTTGGCCAATCACAACCTCAGGATAGACAGGGGGGAGGAGACGACAGCAAAAGCTTTGAACTGAAGTAAAAAAACAAAAAACTGCTGCGTGAGTCCAGAGCTCTGAGCGAGTCGCGCGCGGAGGTTCAACAGAGCGCGAGGGAGGCGGAAGAGAGCAGAGAAAACCAAGTAGTTCGACCCAACTCCTCCAACGTGTGGGAGCTCTTGAAGCTTCACAAAGATTAAAAAACAACGCAGTTTTGAAATTGACGACACGGGAGAACCACGCTGATGAAAACACGACGGAGTCGTAAACTAACTTCACCACGGTGTGTATCAAATCAGAAAACTAAAAAGCCCCTCCTAAATTCACTGCTAGCGGTTATTAAAATGTCACCTTCATTGAGTAAAGTTAATATTCTTATTTTTATACATGCAGTTGAGTGTCACCATAATCGTTTAGTAAAATGGCATGTTGTGTTACAAATAAAACTAAATAAAAAATTTACAAAATAAAAGTCAGTTGCACCCCTAAAGCCACTGTGATAAATTGTCACATTAATTTAATTATCTTAGCCACAGGAGTGAGTTTAAAAACAGTATGATGTCTATATGAACTAGTTGAATGAGGTGTCTCTAAAATATCCTGATGCATGATCAATAATAATTTAAACAATTTTTTAATCTGTCCACAGGACCTGACTTTATTTTGTTAGATGTCTCTAAAATAGTTATTGAATCAAGTGTTTACATGTAGGTAAACAGATGTTTAACAACTTGTTAAAATACACCATGCAGGAATCCATCTACTTTATTCAAAAATTTCTGGCAAAACATTTAAGAAATGAGTTTTTACTGTTAGTAAGTTTTATTTATATAGCACATTTCACAGACATGAGAGTCACAAAGTGCTTTACAAAAGGAAAAATAAAATCATAAAATCACAGAAGTACTATACAAAAAGGTAAAACATAACAAACTCTAAAATCAATGTACAAAATTAACCAAAAGCCTGTCTGAAGAGATAAGTCTTAAGTTTTTAAATGCATCTGTTGACTCGGAGCAGCGCATTGTTAGCAAAATGTTCTGCTGTATTTGACTTGCTGCTGTTGTTGGTTGTTAATTTTTTGGTTGACACAATCTTTCCTATTTATGTTCTCATTAAATCAGGTTAGTAAATGACTTTTACCTGAAGCATGTTAAAAAATTTGCAAAATCTTTCGGGGGGGGGGGCAACGTTTGTCACCTTTTTCATCCCTTCTGAGTTTGCAGGTATGAGAAAGGTGTCTCTGTTCAAAATTTTTCTATGTCCAGCGTTTTCCAGAAACTACATACTGCAGCTTTAAAGTATTTTCATGCCCGACTTTTGAACTGGGATCAAGATCCCTGATCACAATCATGGTCCAACAGTGATGATGTTCTCAAATAATATTTTAAGCGCATACATTGTTGAGGGTGACTCATATTTGGCTTAATATCTGTAGGTATGGTCATTTTTGTGTTTGCTAAAGTCCCTGCTACGCTATAAAGTTTTAAACTTGTGTTGGCGTGTGGTGTGAGTGATGGCGCAGAAAATGGAGAAAGCGAGACTGATCAGAAGGTCGTCAGTTCAATCCCCCGGACCAACAACATTCAAATGTGGGTAGGAATGGTGAAGCACCCACACCTGCCTCCACCTTCATTTGCCCCACTCTGGGCCCTTGAGCAAACTCTTAACACTCACCATCTGTTCCCCTGAGCGCCCTAGACAGCAGCTCTCTGCTCCACACAGAGGGCTGTGGTAGCTCGGTGGTCTGTGGTTGCTTCACGAAGGGCATGTGGCGTAAAAACAGTTACTAAACAATTACAAAACAATTACATTTTTTTATTTGAGTTCGCTGTGGCGACCCCTGAGGAAGGGAGCAACTGAAAACAATAAATAAATAAAAAATGCCTAACATCAACAGCACGTCGGCATGCGCTCTTGAGATTGACCCGCTGTGGCAGCCATCTTGAATTAGAGTGAATTCAAATGTAAATTAGTTGTAGATGTGCATCCAATAATTAATGTTTCACTAAAATCTATAAAGTGGTTGGTACTGGAAGACTTTGTTTTTTGTTTTTTTACCAAATGATACCACATTCTTTATTTTCTTTCCTTTAAAGAAAATTAGAAATGTTGAGCCAAGGTTTAGTCACTCGCTACTTCGCGGCTCATTTTTCGTGGACTCGCTCTATCTCGGTTTTTCAAAGATTGGACATGACGCACAATTTGCTGATTGATGGATGAGCTGCACGATCAGCATGGAATTTTTATTTAAAATAAATTGTTTCAAATTATTTAGCACCTGTTGCATCTTTGTGCAGCCCACACTGCAGGATAAGTGTCCTCCTGCAACTGATCAGCTCATCTCTGTGCAGAGCGGAGAAGTGGGCATGGCCAGTACTGCTTGCAGGTGGCTGAGTGCAGCCGGAGGCATAGAGCTGAAAGCATGACAATCTGTGCTCTTTTAGTGTGTTGAGAGTTTAGAAACATTGTTTATAATATTGCAAGAGTGTATGCATATATATACAGGTAGTCCTCGACTTAAGACGTTTCTGACTTACGTCACGCATCTCATTAAAAAAAATTTTTTTTAAACACTTCTTTTTTTTATGAATAAATAAATGTACAGTGCTGTACAGTTACCAAGCACTTAGCCTATCCTAACACAGTTTTTAAAGATGGAGTGAGTTGAATTGTCTCCCTCCTCCCTAGCAGGCTCCATTCACATAAAGGGAGCTCCCTTTTATGTGAAAGGGAGACAATTCAATTCACTCCTTCATCTTTAAAAACTGTGTTAGGATAGGCTAAGTGCTTGGTGACTGTACAGTACTGTACATTTATTCATTTTTTTATTATTATTTTTGTATGGGATCCGACTTAAGGCTGAAATATACCTCAGCGTCCTCCCTTACGCCACTCTACGCGCACATGTTGTGCGCATGTGTTCGCTGTTTATAGCTTCAGAAGCTACGCTTTTCAAATGCTCGCGTTTTCGCTCCAAATCCTTGTTGTTTCGCTCCAAATCCTGGTTGTCATGTGAGCAGCAGCAGCTGCCCCATCTGCAGCTGCGAGCAGAGGGGGACAAACTGAGGTCGCTGATTGGTCACTTGCTGACACGCATAGTGAAATTATTGACAGCTCATGAGACACGCGCTGGCTTTGGTCCAGAGGAGCAGCTGTTTGCTTTGCTGCTCCCGCGGCGGTCTTTTATCACTTTATATGTTAATATAAACTTCTAAAAAATTAAAATAAAAACAGGGAGCACTATTCCAGCAACCCACAGCCCACCAGGAAATATTTAAAACATCACGCTGCCAGGTAGGACATGAATTCATTCATTTCAGTCATCAAGTGAACGGAGGAAGAAGCGATTACTTGACTTTAGGCAAAAAAACAAAAGAAAAGGCCCGATCAGCGATAAAGAAGAGGAATTTATTTCATTTGTGTAACATACAAAACAGTCCGGCGCCGGGGAAGTTTATGGTCAGACACCGCGCAAGCGTGCGCGGTCGTAAAAAAAGAGCTTTGCGCGTTCGTGCCCTGAGGGGCTGCGCGGGGCTACGCTTTTGCCTCAGCATACGTACGTCGTACAGAGGCGTATAGGGAGTACGCTCAGGTATATTTCAGCCTTTACGTTATTTTCGAGATACGAACGGCCCGTAGGTCCGGAACTCGTTTGTAAGTCGGGGACTACCTGTATGTATGTATGTATGTACTGTATGTGTGTATATATATATATATATATATATATATATATATATATATATATATATATATATATATATATATATATATATATATACAGGTAGTCCCCGACTTACGAGCGCTCTAACTTACGAGGTTCCGGACTTACGAGCTGGCGAATTTTTGGAAAAAACGCAAAAAATACTGAGTTTTTCTGTGTTTTTTCACCACAGTTCGTTAGCTAAACATGTGGACACACGTTTCCGATCATTTTTATGCACTCATAAGCAGTTTTTCGATGAAAAACGAGTGTTTGTAGTCGCGCTAGCAAAACCGTTCCAACTTACGAGCGAAATTCCGGACTTACGAGACACGTGGCGGCCGTTCCAAATTACGAGATTTCCGTGTTACGAGCACCTCGTTGTAACGGAACTCGCTCGAAATAAACTACAACAGTACTTGTACTATTATCCCTACTTTGCGTTTTTCACTTATGGCGGGGCTCCAGGGTATCGATTCCCCGCGATAAACAAGGGACTGCTGTACAGCTAAGTAGTTCTCAGCTTTTAAATAAGTTTTTTATAACATTTAAATAAAACATCAAAAATTATTAAAGTTAATCCAGTCTTTCTTCCCACTAAACGTAAGATCTCAAGCTCAAATAATAATAAACAAATAATCCCAGTTTATTTCAGAATGATGTAAATTGGGATGGGAACAGCAGTAACTCTGCACTCAAAGCCTTTCTCCCAAAGATATCTAGAAATACAACATCCTCAGCGTTCCAGTGATTATTTGGTTCACTCCTCATAGACCCCACTAATCACATTCATCATGGATGAGAAGCCTGATCTATTGGAGATTAGATCAGTCAACACTCATCTGTGTTGAATAAATGATTTCTGCATTTATTTTTGCAGTGCAGGGAACCTTCCACATGAGTGGATTTGCAATCACATTGTTGCCAAAAGGATTTCATTTTCATGCTAGGGACGGTTTGGTTTTAACATTTGTCTAACAAAAACTGATTTGAACATACCGCTCCAAGTTATTCATGCGCTAAGCTTTATTATCTTTTAAGCCACAAGTGTTGTGGTTAAAATGTGAAAACTGAACTTTGCAGAATCTATTTGTAAAATCAGGTCTCATGATAAACGTTTTCATACAGATTTTGGAAGTATTGTAAAGTTAGGACCCTTATTATTATTCTGAGTACAGATGCCGGTTATGGGGCTGTGTAGTGACTTTTGTCTTCTTCACTCTGTCACTGGAGATTGAAAGCTCCTTTTTGCAGTTGAGGTGTCATTTCAGTTTATTACTGGGAATAAATACAACCCCGTTTTCAAAAATGTTGGAATGTTCTGAAAAATGTAAATAAAACCAGAATACGCCGATTTGCAAATCTGATCAAAGTATTTTTTTCATTAAGGTAGTTCACATTAACTGTTTAAACTAATTTATATATATTTTTTTATGTTGTGTGTGTGGGGGGGGTTGTATTTTGTATTTGATTACAGCAACAGATCTCAAAAAAGTTGGGTAATAAAATGGATTGAGAAAATGTGATGTGAAAAAGAAACAGCTGGAGGAGCATTTTGCAACAAATTAGGTTAACTGGCAACAGGTAAGTGAGAGCACCAGGTATAAAAAAAAAAAAAGATTTGAAGGAAGATGAATCTGAGGTGAAGATGGGCAGAGTCTTCACAAAAGTGTGTAGAAAATAGTGGCAAAATGTCTGAATATTGTTCCTCACGGAAAATTTTGAAAGACTTTGAATATCCAATCATCTTCAGTTCATAATATCCTCAAAAGATTTCAAGCATCTGGAAAACTCATGGCAAGGGCAGCGTGCATATCTGAAAAGACCCCTTCGATGTGTAAAAGTACAGTACCGGTATACAGTTTTAAAATGTGCTTCCGTCCAGAAATCTTTTTCAGGAAAGACCTTTCATATTTCAGCAAGACGATGGTAAACTTCATATTGTATCCAGCAGCTTGGCTTTGTAGTGATTGAGTCAGGGTGCTGAACTGGCCTACCTGCAGTTTGGTTTCTGATCAATCTATCAATCAGTATAACTTTATTGTCCATAAGATTTCACGAGATGGACACTTATCTTTGAGGTCTGGCTCATGCATACAAAAACAACACAAGTTAAAAATGCCATAACAACTTTGCTAACCCAATTAAAACCTATTTTAAAATATGTGATACATTTTTTTTTTCTTCTTTCGGCTTCTCCCTTCGTCAGGGGTCGCCACAGCAAGCTAGTCGCATGAAAATACATGATACATTAAAAAATAAAAACATGTTGGCAGACTATGGTTTGTCCTGTGAGGCTACGTTTAAATAGTACCTTATTAAAGGTTCAGTCTGCAGTTTCTGTAGAACTGCAGCACTTAGAAAAAATTTCAACAGGCAAAGCATTCTGATCCCTCCCCCTCAGAGCCATATATGGCTCTGCTCTCCCATGGTCTGCTGAAATTCAAATTCAAGCTCTGTTTTTATTGGCTGATTCAAATTCAAGCTCTGTTTTTATTGGCTGGTTACAAACTCTGTTTTTATTGGCTGGTTAACGGCGGGTCACTTTTTCTTTTTAGAAATGCCTATTTACCACCTGGAGAAGCAAGGGGACAATATTTTTTTTAGTTTTTTTCAGAGATTACCGGTACCCCTCTAACATCAGTCTAGTGACAGAGTGAAGAAATATGTTAAAAATATATTGTTAGAAAAGTTACATCTAGCAGCTTTAAGGACACTGACAATAGAGGGAACAAGTGACTTTTGTATCAATTTTTCTTTACCAAAGTAAATCTTCTGTCAGATGTTACCAACCTGAATAATGGTTGCAGTGGATGACAAGGCAGTGAGATTGTCCAAGGACGCTCCCGGAGGCACTGTAGGAGTTCTGATAAGGATGGAGTAATCAGCCAGATTCCTCTGGTGAGATCTGTAAGCATTCTCAAGGGGTGTCGAGGAGTGGCCAAAGACGGCGCCAATGAGAATCCAAGAGTCCTGAAATGATGACACAATGTTTATTCATCTGTTTCCCCCTGGTTGGTCCGTGGACTTCCTCGGTGGGGGGTGGGAGGGGGACAACAGAGTGTCAGATAACAGAGCCTCCAGGTGAATTGAGATACGATGGACTGCAAGGCCAGCCGAGGCAGCCAACTTCAGATAAACGTTTGTTTTGGAGACAGGCAAAACTTTATTGGATTTTTTTTTTTTGCCTTGAGTCTTTTCTGGTCTCACGTAGATTCCAAAATGTACAAATTAAGTGGACACACCACTGGTCTGTGCCTGAGAATATTCCCAGATGTTTGCTCCATCCTACCAGTGAGTCCTAGGAACCGCATATGGCCTGCGATTCTCACAAATCACATCCAATTTACGATCCAGTCCACTAAGCAATTGAGTCTGGGTGCTCAAGACACGGAGCATACCTTCGCATAGGCAGCCTGACCAGTCCAGATTAGCTGCAGCCATCTTCTTTGTGTTGATAAACCTGGAACCAGACTATTCCAAAAAGCAAGAAACCTGTTATCGTAGATCCCATTATATAGGCAATTTCAGTGTCCTCGATCGACAGCAGAGATTGCCACATCACATTCCACTTCCCCCAGAGACATGTTCAGCTGCATACGTGTCGTCCGGGCTGTTCAACTCAACTGAAGCTTGACTCATCGTTGAGAAAAAAATTTGTCAATTGCGTTGAGAGACCAACTGACCAAATCCATAAAATTACAGTTTGGAAGATACTGTATGTAGAGAGAGGCTCAGAAAATGGAGAGAAAAAAATTGAATTATTGTTCGGCTACTTTTTTCCATTGATTTTCTTGCATTGTTTAGAAATAAAAACACGCATTTCACCTTGACTTGAAAAAAATGTTTTAGAAAACCAACCTGGTTTTTGTGGTTGCAAAATGTATTTAACCAAACTATTTCCATCTCTTGAATAAATTTCACCTTTTTTCAGGAAGCTGAATTGTTGCTTTGAGGCAGAGTAATTTAATTTTAATCTTTCTACATAAATGTCTGTGCACAAAATTTCTTTTAGTTTTCTTCCTAACTTGTTTTTATAGTTGTCCCGATGAGGAATCACAGTTTGTTGTTTAAATCTACTTGTCGGCTCTTATTTTTTTCTTCCTGCAGTTTAAAATCTTGTGTATTATTTTAATGCATGTTTTATTCAGTTTGGTGTGGTGTTTTATTAGCAATCACCTGAGATAATCTGACCACACAGAATCCTCTCACCCAGTCGAAGCACCCAGTACAGAAAAAAGCTCACATAATTTGAGGACTGAAGACATCTCATACATGCAGTATCTCAGTTTATCCTGTTCTCCTATCACCTCTGAACAGACCTTCCTCCTCCAGCCACAAGAGATCGCCCCCCAGGATGTAAGACAGTATTTGTTGGTGGTCTACCAGAAAACTCCTCAGAGCAGCTCATCGTGGAGGTCTTCGGACAGTGTGGTGAAATCACAGCTATCCGCAAAAGCAAGAAAAACTTCTGCCATATCCGATTTGCCGAAGAGCCCACAGTGGATAAGGCTCTCTTCCTGTCTGGTAAGATGACAAAACTAATAAATGATTCATTTCATTTCATCCATTATGCACTGACAGACTGATATCACATTTTACAGTCACTCTGTTCCTCATAGTAACACTTGGGTGAAAAGTGAACTCTATACATATTTTACATTAACAGTCAAGAGTGTTTGTTTCAAGGCCATTCCTTTGATATGAAAATGCACGTTTGTCAAAATATCTCTCTTAATTAAAAAAATATTAAATCTGAACAGCTATTATAGAATTTGTAGCATAAAGTGAAAGTTTAAAAAAATATTCAAGGACAATCATCTTTGACCCGAATAATCTTTATTTAATTTATTTTTTATTGAACCATAATACAATGTGGCAGCTGTGACTGGGTGGTTAGAGCAGTCATCCTCCAATGCAAGAGTTGGGGGTTCGATTCCACCAGCAGTCACATGCTCAAACACTAAAAACCCCATTGCCTCTTTTTTTTTTCATTCAACTTTTATTTAGGCAGGTTAATCCCATTGAGCCTCGAGGACTCATTTACAAGAGAGACCTGGCTACAAACAAAGAATGATGACAACAGCAACAGTAGATAATTTTATGCGTCCCATAAGTGTATGAATGTGATAAAGCGCTGATTAGTCTTTGTATGTAGTAGTGTGATGTATTCAAGGATTCCTCAAGGATGTGTGTTGAGCCCTCTTCTGTTCACTCTGCTCAAATATGATTGTGCAGCTACCCATCCAGGCTGTCACATTGTAAAGTTTGCAGATGATACAGCTGTGGTGGGATGCATCACAAACAATGATGAGTCCAGCTACAGGCAGGAGGTGGAACACCTGGAGAGCTGGTGCAAAGAGAATAACCTTCACATCAATGTGAAGAAGACAAAGGAGATGATTGTAGACTTCAGAAAGAACAAACACACCCCACTGAACATAAGAGGATCTGTGGTGGAAGTGGTCTCCAGCTACAAGTACTTGGGTGTACACTTGAATGATAACCTCAGCTGGAGCAGCAACACCACCAGCCTGATCAAGAAAGCTCATCAGAGACTCTACTTCCTCAGACGGCTGAGACGAGCTGGTCTGAGTAGCTCAGTCCTCACCTCCTTCTACAGGTGTGCAGTGGAGAGCATCCTGTGCTCCAGCATCAACGTGTGGCATGGAGGCTGCACAGCTGCAGAAAGAAAAGCTTTACAGAGAGTGGTGAAGGCTGCACAGAAGTCTGTTGGAGTCAGTCTCCCCACCATCACAGACATCTACACCTCCAGATGCAGGAAGAGAGCCACCTGCATCATGAAAGACCCCACTCACCCAGCACACACACTTTTTGCCCCACTCCCCTCAGGAAGGAGGTTGAGGAGCATTAAGTGTAGAACCACTAGACTGAGGAACAGCTTCTACCCTGAGGCTGTTAGACTCATGAATATCTAACCAGAATAATCACTGTGAAATATCACATCATGTTGCTGCTGATCTGTTTCATGTTGCTGCTGATCTGTTTCATGTTGCTGTGTTCATTCGTGCTCATCTGCTCATACAGACTCATGTTCGTGCTGCTGTTTGGAGTAATGTTTTCTATGATATTAGTGCTCAGTGTATTTTTAGTTGGTGTTTTTCTTAGTTCATATCTTAGATCGTATTACTGTTTTTCTTTTACTTGGGACACTGTGTACATAATCTCGTTTCATCACATGTATCACATGTGGTGCGAATGACAATAAAGAATCTCTGAGTCTGTATGTATGAATGAGTAAATGAGGGCACAGGTTGTGTTGTACAGCACTTTGAGTATCTTGATAAGACAGAAAGTTGCTATATAAGTACAGTCCATTTGCAATTTATCATGATAGACCAAACCTGATTTGTGTTTTTATCAGAGTAGTAATAGTTTAACATTATTACAGATTGTGCCAAGCCAAGTTTCTTTGTAAAGCATTTCAAATACAAAACTGAAATTACTCAAAACTTATGGCAGCTTCTCTATAACATGTGATGTTTATATTACTAAGAACATTTTGAAATGGGAAATGATAATTAGGAAAGCACAAAGAAATGTGCCCAATTTTTAACCAGTACAAGCAAAAAATACCACATTACACCAGTTTTGGCCTCCCTTCTCTGGCTCCCGGTTCACTTTCAAATACGTTTTAAAATCCTTCTGTATGTTTTTTTAATCTCTGAACAGTTCTGCCCCCTCTTATCTCGCTGATCTGCTGCAGCCATATGTCCCACAGCGTTCTCCGAAGTCAGCAGACCAGAAGCTTTTATTGGTTCCAGGCACTCGTTTAAAGCTCAGAGGTGACAGGGCCTTCTCTGTTGCAGGTTACCACAACATGTCAGACAGGCTCCAGCATTTACTGTTTTTAAGTCTTGTTTAAAAACTCACTTTTATTCCCTGGCTTTTGACATTGTGTGAGTTGATTTTAACTTGTCTGTATTCTATAATGTTGGTCATTTAGTTCTTATCTTTATCTATTTGGATCTCTGTATTTTAACCTGTGTCCTTTACTTGTTTTGTTATGCTGTACAGCACTTTGGTTGGCCTTGTTGCTGATTTTAAGTGCTTTATAAATAAAGTGGTATGGTAAATGTCTTTTCTATTCAGCTACCATAAATGTTTGGAATTCAGGACCTTAATAAGGTAGGAACGGTGATAAATCTCTAAATCCAGCAAAACCTCCTGCAAGCTCAAACTAAAGAAAAATACATGACCAGTGAATTTAAAACAGAAAAAGATTTACTACTAACCATTTTGTTGCGGACTGTGTTCTTATCTCATCTTCATGTGGAGCAGGTAAACAGATCGCATCCTCCGTCTTCCCTCTGCAAACTGATGGCCACTCATCCTGGCTTTAAAAAACCCACTTAGCTGAGCAGTCATCTCGGAAATGTCCCCCAGCATTATTGTGTTTTCATACATGTGCAAACGCATGTGAGAGAGAGTCTGTTTAAATGAGAGATCATTTGATTTTGACTGCCTCCATTCTTACAGTGAGATGTGGGAGCAAAGGTCCATATATTAGAGTGATGACAGTGCTGTGTAGTTCCCCCATAAATAATACCCCACCCACACACACACTGAGCCTGGGCAAACAACAATACGCAGCATTGACACACACTCTTGACGGCTGCAGCACACCAGCGTCTCTTCATATGAAATATTGAAGTAGTGGTAGATTAAGAGCCTGGAGCAGAGAGAGCCGACTGAAGTAGAAACCCCTGACTTTGCGCTCATTTTGTTTTCTGTTTGTGTTGGCATCCCTCACTGTGCCCCAGCACCATCTTCTCTTTCTTCATGTCCAAACACACACACACATCCTGGACACGCTCTGATCAGTTCAACCAATTAAATCTCATAATGGGGCAAGATTTCACTTCAGTCCACAACTAGCCATTAGTGAAAATTGAGAAAGAATGTTAGAGTAGGCAAAAGACAGAAACAGAGGAGAAGAGGGGTTAATGAGGATTATTGTGGTTTTTCTCAACCACTACAAAAGTAATTGGCCTCTCTAAGTCTCTCTTGTGTATTGGCCAAAGGATGCAGACCTTCTGATCTGCTCTAAAACGTAGATATTATTGTTTAGAACATTTTAAGAATAACAAAAGTCTGTTATTGTGTGCTTTATTTTCTATAAAACACATACGAACGCCTCTCAATGTATGCAAACCGCTACTAATTAAGGTACAGGTAGTTTATGGTGGGATGTGCTTTGCTTTTAGCTTTATGTTGTATTGAAGGTCAAATAAATTCACTCCTTGCAGACATAACAAAACCATTTTAAAAAAATTGAATTACTGTATTCCTTTTTTAAGGCTTTGGAAAGTAAGTTTAATTGCATAAAATAATTTGAATTTGAAAGCAGTTCAAAACGATAAGCCTTTGGCTCTCTGTACTGCTGCTGTCTCTAACGTGACGGTCTGTTTTATTTCGCTCTGCTCTCTGCTGTCCATTTTCTAAAACAATAATTGATGAGATATACTGTAACTTTGCAACAATAAGATTTTAAGATGCATTTTTAGATAAACTGTTGGCCAAAAATGAGCCAAACAGTTAGAAATCATAAGGAAATTGGCTACAATTTTCAAATAATCTGTTAGGATTTTACATTTTTACATGTATTTTCCTACCTCATGTCATTTTTACGTGTCTGGAAGCAATGTGTCCACAAGCATTTTAATTTTTGGAAAATACCGTGCTCTGAAATTGCATAACAATCAAAAAGACTTCAATGCTTGTGGTTACAGTTTACCACTTTAGTCCACAAGTCCCCCTCCCGGTCAGCTGATGCTCTCCATTCTTTTAATTCCATGTCATACTATTTCACGTCTTTCTTCCTTTTTTATTTTAAATTTTTAAAGTGTATGTGTTTCTTTCCCCAGGATATCGAATCCGTTTGGGCTCCAGCACAGACAAAAAGGACACCGGTCGACTCCACGTGGACTTTGCCCAGGCCAGAGATGATCTGTATGAATGGGAGTGTCACCAGCGCTTGATGGCCAGAGAGGAACGGCACAGGCGCAAGATAGAGGAGGATCGCTTCCGGCCGCCATCCCCTCCGCCGATCGTCCACTATTCTGAGCACGAGTGCGGCCAGCTGGGAGACAAGATCAAAGGTAGATCTGGGCGGGGGCGACCTGTGAGGATCGCACGGTAATCCTCACATCAAAATAAACACGTTTAAAAAAATAAGAGTTTTCCTCCATCACATGCGAACTGAGACAGTTTACTTAAATCTGAACTCGTATAATCTTTATTTATGTCATTCCTAACTAGACATGGGAGGAATTAAAGCAAAAGGGCATCATGGGAGAAGTACTTTACACCAGCTTGTAACTCAGGCAAAGGAATGATTGGGTTCTAACAAACTCTGAGAGATTCTTCTAAAAATGCTTCTCACAAAAGCTGTTAAACAGTTTACCGGTATCAGCTTCCTCCATCCTCAACACTTGCTCTTATCTAGTCTTCTCGCTGTTCGTCCTTTTTCTATTTTTTCAGGTTTCCTTTCCCCCTCACTCTTTGCAGCTTTCTGTCGAGTTTCTGGCCGAATAAACTTGTTTCACTAATGAGCAGTGGCACTTCCAGGTCTCAGTCGCAGTTGCCTGATAACAACATGGCTGTGACTTTCTGACTCTCTACCATCTGCATGTGTCTTTTTCAGTTTCCCCTCCTCTCTTGCCTCAGGAGAAAAAAAAAAGAAAAAGACGAACTCAAACACTCTGCTGTTTTAGCCAAGAAATTGTTTCTGATCTCTTTGGGCTGCGCTTCTGAACATCCCAGCTATTTGCTGCAGATAATAATCAATCAAAATCCACATGGGAACTGCTGGGAGACAATACAGCCACAGCCAGCCAGCGATTGGATTTAGTTTTAGATTTGGATTCAGTTTTTCTAAATGTTTACCCGTAGGGGAAAAAGATCTAGCTGTTTTACTGCCAGTTGTATTACAGTTCTCCAAACTCGGTTATGTTCGATGATGACAGACCTCCTACAGTTTTAATGGGGTTTATAGCCTTTTTTGCCCCCAACTTGTCATTTCTGCCTGTAACATCACTTTGTAAACAAATAAATTTGACCGTTGTTACATTCAAAATTCCCTTTTGCTTTATCATCTTATAGCACATCAATGCCATCTTTGTGTAATTTTTCATCATTTGTGTCACTCATTTACATTAACCTCTTTATATTGTCTCCTTTTTACTGAACAGGAGAAAAGTGCAAAAGTTGTATTTATTTGTTCAAAATGCAAATAGAAGAGTTTTTATGCTGTTTTAACTTAAAACGGCATAAAAACACTTCTATTTCTATTTAAGTACTGTACTGTAGTAAGTAAAATACTAGGAAGTTCCTGGAGAAATGTCGACTGGGACTAGGCCAGTCGCAATAAACAATAAATCAATTAATAGCATGATAAATGAAAATTACCGACCTCATTTTCATTTATCAGCTTTATCGCTTCTTTGTGTCTCTACTGGACACAGGATGACAAAAGGCTCTGGTGCTCTTCATTGACCCTTTCGCTTTTTTCTTTTAAAATCTGTTTTGACCGTCCATAAATGCTTTTTTTAATCGTTAAAAGCAGCTAAGCTGAGAAGCTAAGCTACAAACAAAGCTAACAGGCCAACCTCGGGGAAAAAACCTCTGTCTTGTCAAAGCTCCAAAATTCATGGTTGAAACCTGTGCCTTGAACTAAAAGTTGTTTTTCTCTGCAAGAAGAAGCTGAGAACTTGTTTACAGATTCTTTTTAATTAAAGCTTTGTGTGACAAATGCTATGCTAAAAAGCTCAAAACATACTGAATGTCCGCCATTTTGAAAACCGACAAACAAGAACAACAGACAACCCATGTCACGTCAAGGGGCCTCCCTCCCATTTTTCTTAAAGAGACACACACGCTGCTCGCTCCCTCACTATCATGTATCCTTCAGTTCAAAAAGTCTTGTACTGCCACTGAGTGGTCAAAAATGGTACTACACAAAAATTAACCTATACTGTAGTATTTCTTAAATTTTACACTAATTACTAGTGTCAAATTTCAAACAATATTATCTTTTATCACAATTATTTCTGAGACAATTAATCGCCCAGCAAATTTTATTATCGTGACAGGCCTAACTGGGACTGCCACCTGGTGACCATTTTAAAATTTTGATTTGATAGTATTTTATGTTTGGGTTCGCCCTCAGCTACCACCATACTAAATTTCAGCTTAA
>JBBPBX010049150.1:0-19271 GCA_038048925.1 Garcialebias charrua
AGGCAGAACGTTTTTCTCTCGGGCTTTGTTTTCACTAGGGAACAGTTACACGCCTGCACATACACAGACATAACACTGGATGATTGACATACAGAGCTGATAGTTTGTTGGCAGAAAGGAGGGTCACGTGGTAGTGTAGGTGGTTCCAGGGCGGTCCTGAAGCAGTCCAAGGAGGTTCCAGGGTCCAAGGAGGCGGTGACGACATCCAGGGTTTTATAACCGTGGCCCTGCCTTTGAAGATGTGTGTGTTGGACTGTGCTGGAGTCAGGTCTGTTGGTTGCTGTAAGGTTTATACTTATATGTACAATAAACCTACATAAAATTTGCACATTCGTTTCAGAGCTTCCTTCAACCTTTTGAATTTGCAACAGATGGATGGATGATGGATGGATGAATAGATAGATGGATGGATGGATGGATGAATAGATGGATGGATGGATGGATAGATGGATGGATGGATGAATAGATAGATGGATGGATGAATAGATAGATGGATGGATGGATGGATGGATGGATGGATGAATAGATAGATGGATGGATGAGTAGATAGATAGATAGATAGATAGATGGATGGATGGATGAATAGATAAATGGATGGATGAATAGATAGATGGATGGATGGATGGATGGATAGATAATTGACTGTAATCATTAACTGTATAAAGTACTGTACATCAATTCTTTGTTTTGTTTCATTCTCCTCTTTTCTGATGTTATGTTCAGATGAGCTCCAAGCCAAAGATCCATAAATGTCTGGGAGATGAGGAGCGGATGTGACCAGCCCCGAGGCAGAACAAATGGCACAATCTCTATCAGAAGGTAAAGTGAAGCCACTATAAACAAAAAAGAGACATGAATAATTATCATAATAATAAGATGATGCTGCACTGTTTCAGATAGAAAAATGTCCCATGCAAGCACGAGGTCAGGCCACCCTGTTTGGAGAGTCTGTGACCTGTGACTGTGGCTTTCACTCTGCTAAGGTAAACTGGTTTAAAATCAAATCATATTACAATCACTTATGAGTCATTTTACAGCTATGTCTGGTGAATGATGGCTTTTACACTTAGAATATATGTTTTTGTAGCCTGCACTGCAGCCTCCTCTTCCTCCTCCTGTGACCCAACACTCTATGGCTTCACCATCTGCTGTTGCTGCTGCTGCTGCTGCTGACATAGCTCCAGCCCCACGGTCCTTCTTGAGGTCCCCTCCATCGTTGCCAATGGTAAATGTTTTTGTCTCTCTGCTAAATACTTCATATGATTACTTTTGTCTTGTCCAACAAACTATAAAACATTTTGAAGAACACATTTTTATGCTTATTTGGATACTGTGATTCATATTGGACAAGATGGCGCCCATAAGCATGGCTGCGTGTCCACCTATCCTGTGGGTGTTTGGAATTTTTGTGTTTTGTTCGTTCTTCATTGGAGACATAAGTACACTGCTGGTTTATGATCGGAAGCAGCTTCTGGATTTACGGTTTGCTGCCGCGGATGTCGCTGATTCGGGCCAGTATGAGCGTACTTCGGGGAGGCCCCCTCTGCCCCCGTTGCTCGGAGACGAGTTGCCCGTTTACCTCCGCTGCTCTTCGCACCAGCCTGCACGGAGAAATCGATCGACTCGGAGGAAGAAACGCGGCTGTCGAGCTGGCCGGCTGGTGAAGCTCAGAGCCCGGCGTTCTGCCTCGCTGTCTTCAGCTGATGGTCTCGATTCTCATCGCCAGTCTCCCGCGTGCACGGACCAGGAAAACAACGGGGATCTCCGGCCGGAGCAGCTCTCTGTGGGCAGCGAGCCGCGGACGCGCGCTCCCCCACCAGCTGTTAGCACATCAGCTGCTAGCAGCTCATCAGCGGCTAGCTCGGATATCATCAAATTCTGTGTTGTCAACGCCCGATCTGTTTGCAACAAAACGTTCATCCTCAGGGATTACTTTGAAGAGCACGACTTGGACTTTTTCTGCATCACAGAATCGTGGATGTCGTCGGGTGAGTCCTGCGCGCTGACGGAAATAATACCACCAAACTGTTTGTTTTTTAACGACCCGCGACCATCAGGTCGTGGCGGTGGGTTATTAACTATCTTCAAATCAACTTTTGACTGTAAACAACTGTCCATTCCAGTCTCCTGCTCTAGCTTTGAGCTGACTGTGTTTGAACTCGGACATTCACCTGTAACTTTGTGTGCTCTTGTCTACCGGCCGCCTCGCTCCAAGAACTTCATCAGCGAGTTTTCTGATTTCTTGGCTGAAATTACAGCTAAATATTCTCGGGTCGTCATTTCAGGCGACTTCAACTTGCACGTGTGTTGTCCTGAGAAGCCCATGGTTAAGGACTTTTTAGATTTATTGGACTCATTTAATTTAACTCAACACGTGAACTCTCCCACGCAGCAGCGTGGACATTTGTTGGACCTTGTTTTAACATGTGATGTGACCGTTTCAAACCTTGAAATAGGAGACAATGTATTCTCAGATCATAGGCCAGTGAATTTTCAGTTTACCATCCCCCATGTAACTCCTAAAACATGCATTCCTGCACGTAAAGGCAGGAATGTTAACCATTTAACTGCCGCACGTTTCACTGAGGTTTACAACAATGACATGTTAATTCAGCCCCCGGGGTTCCTCTCCAGCACTGAGGAGCTGACAAACCAGTTTGACTCTGTTTGTTTAAAGGCTTTGGATCAAGTAGCGCCTATTAAACTGAGAAGACCAAAACTCAGGGCCGAACCGTGGCTGAATGACACGACCAGAGCCGAAAGGTGGAGAGGAAGTGGAAAAAAGACAGTCTGCAGGTCTCTTTTGAGATGGTAAAAGAGAGCTGGCGCCGATATCAGAAAGCAGTGAAAACTGCTAAATCACAATACTTCTCTGATATCATTGCTGCAAACTCTCGTAACCCTCGAGTTCTGTTCTCCACCCTAAACTCTGTTCTCCACCTCACTGAACAATCACCCATGGAAGCCTCGACTGAGCTGTGCGAGAACTTCCAACATTTCTTTTTAGATAAAATCGCAACCACCAGGGCTCTCATTTCTCCTCCATCTCACGATCCATCCATCCCACCTCAATCTGTTGCTGTGTTTGACCATTTTGAACCAGTCTCTCTGTCCTCTCTAGAGCAGGTCATGTGCAGCCTGAAACCATCTGGCTCCCCCTTCGATGTGGTCCCCCCGCGGCTTCTAAAGGAGGTTTTTCACACTCTAGGTCCCTCCATTCTCTCGATTGTAAATAGCAGTCTATCCTCGGGTGTGGTGCCAAAATCATTAAAACATGCTGCTGTTCAACCCCTCCTGAAAAAACCAAACCTCGACCCGTCAGTATTATCCAATTTCAGGCCTGTCTCCAGACTCCCATTTGTTTCTAAACTTCTAGAGAAAATAGTTGAGTCCCAACTAAAGTGCTTCCTGGAGGATCACGCTATCCCCGAGCTTTTCCAGTCTGGCTTCAAATCCCTCCACAGCACTGAGACTGCCCTACTGAAGGTTTTTAACGACATCTTTCTATCCACAGATACTGGTGACTCTGTGCTGCTTGTCCTATTGGACCTCACATCCGCTTTCGACACCATCGACCATGAGATCCTCATTGCTAGGTTGGAGCAGTGGGTGGGCATCTCAGGATCAGCCCTAAACTGGTTCAGATCCTACCTCTCTGACAGGTCTTTTTGTGTGTCCATCAATGATTTTACTTCTGCAGTGGCGGCTCTTAAATGGGGGGTTCCGCAGGGGTCCATCCTGGGTCCTCTCTTGTTCTCCTTATACCTGCTGCCACTCGGTGCTATTTTCCGGAAACACAATATACCTTTCCACTTCTACGCTGATAATAATAATAATAATAATAATGAATTCAATTTATAACGCACTTTTCATTAATGAAAATCTCAAAGTGCTACAAGGAGCAACAGAATTAAATGTCAAAAAAACAAATAATAAAACAATTAAAATCAATAACAGTATCAACTAAGATCAAAAGTAGAATCATGAGGAGGTAGAGTATGCTTGGTCGAAAAGAAAGGTCTTCAAGCCGCTCTTAAAGTCAACCACAGACTGTGGGGCTCTTAGACAGTCAGGAAGAGAGTTCCACAGGCGGAATGTGAAGGAGATTGCTGTTCTGTGACCGCAGCGAGCGGGTGGATGAGTATGGAATAAGAATATCCTTCAGATAATCTGGTGAAGTTCCGTGTAAGCATTGATGTGTAATGAGAGCAGTTTTGTACTGAATTCTGTAGGCGACAGGAAGCCAATGAAGGTTATGGAGAATGGGCGTAATATGTTCAAATTTACGAACTCTCAACAAGATCCTTGCTGCACTGTTTTGAATATATTGAAGTTTCTGAAGGTTTTTGCCAGGGATTCCAATAAACAGGGAGTTGCAGTAGTCGAGCCTGGAGGAGACAAAATGATGGACTGTCAAATCTACTTCCCCCTAAGACAAAATGGTACAGGCTCTATTCAACCTCTGCTCGACTGCCTGGCTGACATCAGGGACTGGATGGCTTTAAATTTCTTAAGCTTCAATGATAAGAAGTCTGAAGCCATATTGTTCCTTCCCAATGACACAACCTCAAACCACTGCATTGACCTGTCTGCTCTACCCCTGTCCGAAAAACAAAAAGTCAAAAATCTGGGAGTGATAATGGATCCTTCCATGAAACTCAACAGTCATGTAAACATGATCGTCAAATCCTGTTTTTTCCAGCTGAGGCGTCTGTCTAAGCTGAAGCCCATATTATCAAAAAACACCTGGAGACAGTGATTCACGCATTCATTACATCTAGGCTCGATTACTGCAATTCACTTCTGCTTGGCGTCAGTCAAGCCACCATTGCACGATTACAACTGGTTCAGAACGCAGCTGCCCGATTTCTAACCAGCACACGCAAAAGAGAGCACATTACACCAGTCTTGGCCTCCCTTCACTGGCTACCGGTTCATCTTCGAATCCAATTCAAAATTCTCATGTATGTCTACAAATCGCTGAACAGTCTCGCCCCCGCCTATCTCTCGGATCTGATACACCCATATGTCCCTCCACGTGCTTTGAGGTCAGAGGATCAGGTACTCTTAATAGTTCCAGAAACTCGCCTTAAGCGCAGGGGTGACAGGGCGTTCTCTGTAGCAGGCCCAAGACTCTGGAACGAGTTACCGCTGCTCATCAAACAGGCCCCCTCCCTCTCGGTTTTCAAATCCCGGTTAAAAACTCACTACTACTCCATCGCTTTCAATGCCAGCTGATTTGTATTGGATCGTTTGATTTATGATCTGCAATGTTTTTATGTTTTTCGTGTTGTACTTCATTGTCTGTGTTGCCTGTTGCGTGTTTGTTTGTCCAGCACTTTGGTGTGGACTTGTTCCTGTTTAAAGTGCTTTATAAATAAAATGGTATGGTATGGTATATTGGATTTACTTTATATGAGAGTACATTTGTCATTTCAGTTCACTAAATCCCATTTTAGTGGGTCTCTTTTCGATTCACTGAAGCTGAACTTGGTGGCCCGGAAAACACCCAGTCCCTCTTTATCCTCTGAGAGGAGTCCCTCTTCATCTGCTGTGAGGAGCCCTTGCATTGCTCCATCTTCCCGGACTCCGGCACACACCTGTGAGACAGTTTCCTCTGTGAGTACAGCAGTATGTATTCATTAATTTCATGGAGTTCTCTGTCTTCTTTAAAGAGGCATATTCATGCAGATTTCCAAATGTCTGAGTCACTAATATGTATAAAGAGTAAAGAACTGTTTTGCTATCTGTGTTTGTTTTATTTTTACATAGGTGGGTGTTGACTGCCTGTTAAGTCAGACGGGCCTCTAAAGCCACAGCCTGACTCGAAAGAGACTGAAGATCTTCTGGAAGATGTGGATGGAAGTGAAGGAGAGGAAGATGAAGGCTTCGTGGATGAGGAGGCTCTGAACTTACTGGTATCAGGACTTCACAATGATGCCCTTTTCTCTGTGACCTCACAGCTTGACGCCTCCACCCATCCTGCTCCCTCATCCTCCCATAGCTGGCCATATCTCAGAGGTGTGAATACATAGTAAACTGTAGAATAGTACCAGTAGATAAATAAAAGACAACGTCAACAAAATGTTATTTAACTAATATGTTGTTGGTTGTGTTTTCTTAGGGTTTAGATGAGTCAGGCGTTCCAGGCCTGGACAAAGTGGACAGCTTGGCTGAGTATCTGGTGGAGCTGAGGAACAAAACATCTCTGGTGCTGAGCAACCACGAGGTCAGTGACATGTGTTGTAGCTTGCTGCATATATGCATATGTAACACCTATGACACGCTATTAATCTTGGCTAGTTCGCCAAACTCTATACAACGCTCATGGCGTGTTTACAGTCTAGTTAGGTTAAGGGCTAGTTACCAGGTTCGACTACTTCTGGAGCAAAAAGAAAGAAGTAAAATAGTAAACCTTAAATTATTGACTCAGACCACAATGTGAAAGTTGAACTGCCAGCTTATCATTTAATAAAAACAAATGAATAAACAACAACAATACACACAATCACATACAATTACACTCAAAACGATATAAATAAATCCCTTGTTCCCTTTTTGGTAATTTATTAACCTCTTCTTAGAAGTTCAATAAACACTAAATGGTAATTAAGGGTTGCTATTTATTTTATATCTAATTTGTATTCTAGTTTATTTCAATTTAGTACTGCAATTTATTTAATTTACAGCTAATTAATCTTTTAAACCTAATTTAAAAGATTAGGGCTCCTTTAAGAATTTAAGCTATTTAGTTTTCTAAATTAACTACTTCTCAAAATAAATCTTATTCTAGTTTATTTCAATTTAGTACTGTAATTTATTTAATTTACAGCTAATTAATCTTTTAAACCTAATTTAAAAGATTAGTGCTCCTTTAAGAATTTAAGCTATTTAGTTTCCTAAATTAACTACTTCTCAAAATAAATCTTATCAACTTTCAAATTCAAAAACCCAACAGCAATTTATAGTTCACAACTTAACAATAAATATTAATTGGGATTTAAGAAAAGGAAAAAAAATGTAAAAAGAACCACAGAAATTCAGTAACTGAATACTGTAATGTGTGATCAATTCGACCTTTTCCCTTCTCTCATGAAGAGTTCTGGTTGAGAAAATCAGTTATAAAGTCCACTGCTCTTTTTTTAGAGAGGCGGGAAAATTCTGGATCATACCACTTTTCTTTGGTGTAAGATGAAGTGTTCCAGCAGGAGGCGGAGCTTCTGCTGGGCGGTCCTTAATTCATGGGGTACTGACTTGCCATCTGGTTTCACTCTGGATCACAGCTGCTGACAGGGAACTTCCGGTTCGACTCCTCCAGCAGAATCGTTGAAACACCCTCAGCAAGGCTTTCCAGAAGGTTCTAGAAAACTTCTCAGAGAACTGGAAAGAAGCTTTCCAGTATATATAAAAAAAAAGCCTAGCACAACCAGGGAAGAACACAAAAGTCTGTTTTAGCTTTCTAAAACTACAATAGTCACTCGGTTTGCTGACACATCTCAAAACCAGTTTTTTAGGCATAAAACGACATAAATTGTGTTTCTTATCTTTCTCCTTCGGTGAGACAAAAATATATAACATATAAATTCTTTTTTCAGAAAATAAAATATACTTTTAACTCACCAAGTTCAGTTCTGTTCAAAAATAAAATTCCTGAACGCAGTCAGGTCGAGGAAAAAAGTGCAGAAACCACTCTTTACGTCTAAAGAGTATTCTCAGACGACAGGCATCTTTCTGATCAACGTTTCTCTAACTTTTCCCTCTCTTCTTCTCTACAACAAGCGTTCCGCTTTGTTGCTTTCAGTCTCTGTCTTTCCCGCTCCTGTGACTTGTATTTATACACTCTGCTGCACATGCGCAAAGGGAAACAGAACCAACGGCTGCTGGACCAGTCACGTGAGCTGTACATGCGCAGAGGAAAACAGAGCCAACGGCTGCTGGACCAGTCACGTGAGCTGCAAATGCAGGCAACCTTTCAAAATAAAAGTCTTCTGCTTACATTAAATACTGTGACCAAAATAACCTCTTTGTGTACATATTTCAACAAAATAAAAGATAATTACATCAAATATTACCTTTAAAATACCTGTAATCATTATCTGTTACGGTTTCAACCATTTTAGACCTATTTCCTATTTATTTCTCGATTTATTTATTTCCTATTAATCTGTTTAATAGCTAAATAAATAAAAGGGATACAACAATAAAGGTTATTTTAGCTTGGGTTACACCCTCCCCACTTGAATCTATGCAAGTCCCTTTGCATACTACTCAATTTAGGCTAATTGGTTCTGAGGGTTTTTCTATAGAATCTGTGACAGCTTCACTCAAACTTTGGAACAAAGATTGGACTATACTGACAATAGGATTTCCTAATTTTGGATAGGTTAAAGTCCAACACCCACCATGTTTTAAAATTGCATCGCCATTAATATTTATTAGTTTATTTAAAAAAAATACAGGAGCGATTACTTATATTGTGGAGAAATAACGGTAAATGTGTTATTTCATGATTTATAGCAGATTTTAGCATGCAGCTCTGGGAAAATCTGCTCCTCTCCATATATGGGCATTCACAAGGGCATTCACGTCACCAAAGTGACGCCTTGGAGTTACAGGCGAGCAGAGGAAAAGAAAAAGGAAGCATTTTTAAATATTCCCTAAAGCTGCCTGTTGATTAATCCTGCTGTCGCTCACTCATATTCTGAGCGAGCATCCACTTAGACATACTAGTTTAATTCGTTTGATCGCGACAAATTCATTCATTTCCGCATCGACTTTTTATTCTCCCCCCGTGACCAGAAAGGCAGTCAGAGCCAGCCGCGCAGCTGAGCTCTGCGTTCGAGCTCCCCGCGTGCTTCCCGACCCGTGCTCCTTGCAGCTGAGGAGAGCAAATGCATACACTCGAGGGAGCAAATTACACCGGCACGAGGAACTTCAAAGGAACGAGGAACGAGGAGCCAGGGACGCGCGCGGCTCGCAGCTCGCTCCTTTGGGCAGATGAGAGCAACAACAGGTCCGCAGCGGTGTTATAAAATAAATAATAAATAAAATCAGAGCGCTGGTCCATATACAGTACACACAAATGCACCAGGAAATATGCAGGAAATATGCAGTTTTCTCCTACTCTCTCTCATAAACCTCCATGGAAACGCACTCCTACCTTTCTGCTTTCTGGGTGGAGATGTCACAAAAGTCACATGACCCTTCGGGACTCTTCGGCCAGGTTTCCGGATTCATTCGGGAATTTTTTTTTTTTTTTTTTTTAACCCTCGCCTGGCCCAAATGCAAAAATGAAAATAAAATTCATAAAATACTACAGTAATTCTCCAATATGGTGAATTGTTACTGTCACGGTGGGTGTTGTCCTTTAAGATCTTTGGTTTGGTCCTCTGTCGAGAAGGTCTGCTAGCAGCTAGTTTTGTCTCAGGGTCGCATTCTCTGTCCTCATTAGTCATGAGTTCAGTCTCGTTAACTTCAGTCTGAGTCAGTTCTACAGCATTAGCTTGACTAAGATCTGAAGCATTATCTATCTCATCAAGGTGAGTGTCTGATTCCTTAACTCTTTTAGGTTCAGATACACTCTGTGTTTCTTTCAAGTTATCTCTTTCAAGTTCTGGAGGAGTTTCAGAAGGAAGGACTACCTCGTACTCCTCGACCACCCTAGAGATTTCCTGCAGAGGGCCTGGAGTGTCAACGTCCACATGAACAGACCCCTCCAAGACTTTGTTTTGGCCTGCAGGAAGGACTTCAGGCTCACTTCCTGACAACCTGACAAGACCAATATTACTGGTTTCTTCCTGTCTGTACCTCTCTTGTAACACATTCAGCACGCCTCTGTAGCTACAAGAAAGGGTACTGGAATCTGTGTTAGCAAGAGAAGAATTTTCAAAAAGAAGATCAAGGATGTTTGTACCAATCACAAGAGAAGATTGGACATTGGAGGTGTGTGTCTGGAATAACTAGCGCAAGAGAAAACACTGTGAATTCTTGTCCAAAACCATCCTCTGGAAAGGTGATGTTAACACAAATATAGCCTGAATATGGGATATTCTGACCATTTGCGACTTCAACTTCAAGAAGGTCACTTATGGGGTAGATCTTCAGATGTGAAAGATAACTGTCATAAAATGACTGGGACACAGTTGTCACTTGTGACCCGGTATCAAGAAGACAATTACACATCTGTCCATTAATTAGTACCTCAGCGGTGTACTTGGCTCCAACTAAGCCTTTAGGTAACTTCACACTAGCTGATTTATTGTGAAGAACCCGTTTCCTGTTTTTTCTGGGATGTCTAGTGGGACTGGTATCAATAACAGCACTCATTTGTCCCGCAATGAGGGCTTCGTCTAGTTTAAAGACTGTGTTCGATTGTTCTGTTTATCCCAAAGCAACTGTTTTGCTTTTAACTGGGTTCTCTTTTCTGCAACAAGGGATGGATTTGATTCACTTGTGCAAGCTGAAACAATGTGACCATCCTCGCCACACCGAAAACAATACCAAGGCTTCGGCCTACGTTTTACAGTTTGGACTGTCTTGGTTTGTTCAGGTGCCTTAGACTTAGTTTGCTTCTTAGTTCTAGGTGCACTAGCATTTTTCTGAGTGGAGTTTGGTGATTGTAGTCTAACCAATTGGCTCCGGAGCTCAGCAATCTGTGCTTTTAGTTCTGTGACCTGATCACCTTGGTGAACCACAGGTGGAACTACTTTTTGAGGTTTCAATTTGTCTATTTGCTTCTGCATCTGAGTCATCTGGGTTCTCATCTCAGTGAGAACGTCTTGCATTGTGGGTTCAGAGAGGTCAGAGGTCACAGTAATACCTTGGGAGGTTACTGTTCGCCTCGCAGCAGCGAAGTGTTTTTTCATTCTGCTCTCTTTTGCCACATGCTTATCTTCTTCCACTCTTAGCTGCAGCAGCAGCTCAGTGAATGAAGGTGGTTTATCTTTCTTTCTTTCAAGCTCTAGTTCTGCTAATAAGGCGTTGTCCCAACACCCACGACAGAACTGACGCAGAAGGTGTCGGTCAGCTTCGGTGGGAACTGCTCCACCTCTGCTCAGGGCTTTAGAAAGGACTGTCTGCAAGCGATGAAGGTAATGTGATGGCTTTTCACCAGGATCTTGGAGAGTGCTAAGAAATTTAGCAAAGAGCTCATCGCCATCTTCCACTGCACCAAAAGCTGAATTCAACAGTTCAATATAAGCTAATGGGGATGCAGTAGAGCCTAATGGTTTTACCACATTGGATGCAGGTGGAACAAGGCTGTCTAAAATTTTTCTCGAGCATTGCAAAACAGGCAGATCTGGATCCTGAAGCATGAGCTCAACACTGTTGCGCCATGTGTCAAATTCAATCTCATGACTCGGACATGGTAATTTGCCTGAAAACTGCCTAAGACGGAAAGAGGCACTCACCTGTGAGACTGGAGCTTCATTTCGCACTATGTGCTCTACGATAACTTTCTGCACCTCAGGATGAGTGACAATGTTCTGTGTTAGGTTAGAGGCTAAATTGGGTCGAGGTCGGTTGTCTGAGTCAGAGTCAGAATTTTTCAGAGTAGTTTTAGACTGCTCTGCATTTCCATTGAAGGAAATTCGGTCATTTTGTGTCTCGAGAGTGAAATTTTCATTTTTCACTGTCTCAAAACTGCCTGTTACTGCTTCAGAGCAATTTGACAAATGCTCACGCAGTACAGCTTCAAAACATTCTCCACCTAATTTAGCAATTTCTTGCAGTTCACCGATAAAACGGTGGGTGGCTCTAAATGTAACATGAGACACATACTCACCGGACAGGGCTCTGATCTGGTGAGAAACTTCACTGGAGCTGTCAAATGTGTAAGGGAGTAAAGGTTCAAGTGCTGTTAAAGCAGTTCTACTCTCAAACTCTACAATGACATTTCTATGATAAGAAGACTGGGGGTCATCTATTCTCAAAATTCTCATGATTTTTCCATACCTGTTCAGGAAATCTGACACATTTTCATCAACTTCTGTGTCAGTAATACCACTAACAACAATGGTATTTGGAACTTTAATGTTTTCTTTATCAATTATATCCATTTTGTTGAACTTGGCTTTTACTGAACTTAGCTTTTTTTTTTTCTTCTATTAATCTAATTTTCTAATTTCAATTTTCTATTTTTCTACTGTGGATCTGAGTTAAAAATGAAGTTTAGGCTTCTATTTTATTTTATTTTTGCTCCTGGCTGGCTCGCAAATTTTTCTGTAACACCTATGACACGCTATTAATCTTGGCTAGTTCGCCAAACTCTATACAACGCTCATGGCGTGTTTACAGTCTAGTTAGGTTAAGGGCTAGTTATCAGGTTCGACTACTGGAGCAAAAAGAAAGAAGTAAAATAGTAAACCTTAAATTATTGACTCAGACCACAATGTGAAAGTTGAACTGCCAGCTTATCATTTAATAATAATAACAAATGAATAAACAACAACAATACATACAATCACATACAATTACACTCAAAACGATATAAATAGATCCCTTGTTCCCTTTTTGGTAATTTATTAACCTCTTCTTAGAATTTCAATAAACACTAAATGGTAATTAAGGGTTGCTATTTATTTTATATCTAATTTGTATTCTAGTTTATTTCAATTTAGTACTGTAATTTATTTAATTTACAGCTAATTAATATTTTAAACCTAATTTAAAAGATTAGTGCTCCTTTAAGAATTTAAGCTATTAATTTCCTAAATTAACTACTTCTCAAAATAAATCTTATCAACTTTCAAATTCAAAACCCCAACAGCAATTTACAGTTCACAACTTAACAATAAATATTAATTGGGATTTAAGAAAAGGACAAAAAAATGTAAAAAGAACCACAGAAATTCAGTAACTGAATAATGTGTGATCAATTCGACCTTTTCCCTTCTCTCATGAAGAGTTCTGGTTGAGAAAATCAGTTCTAAAGTCCACTGCTCTTTTTTTTAGAGAGGCGGGAAAATTCTGGATCATACCACTTTTCTTTGGTGTAAGATGAAGTGTTCCAGCAGGAGGCGGAGCTTCTGCTGGGCGGTCCTTAATTCCTGGGGTACTGACTTGCCATCTGGTTTCACTCTGGATCACAGCTGCTGACAAGGAACTTCCGGTTCGACTCCTCCAGCAGAACCGTTGAAACACCCTCAGCAAGGCTTTCCAGGAGGTTCTAGAAAACTTCTCAGAGAACTGGAAAGAAGCTTTCCAGTATATATTTTAAAAAAAAGCCTGGCACAACCAGGGAAGAACACAAAAGTCTGTTTTAGCTTTCTAAAACTACAATAGTCACTCGGTTTGCTGACACATCTCAAAACCAGTTTTTTAGGCATAAAACGACATAAATTGTGTTTCTTATCTTTCTCCTTCGGTGAGACAAAAATATATAACATATAAATTCTTTTTTCAGAAAATAAAATATACTTTTAACTCACCAAGTTCAGTTCTGTTCAAAAATAAAATTCCTGAACGAAGTCAGGTCGAGGAAAAAAGTGCAGAAACCACTCTTTACGTCTAAAGAGTATTCTCAGACGACAGGCATCTTTCTGATCAACGTTTCTCTAACTTTTCCCTCTCTTCTTCTCTACAACAAGCGTTCCGCTTCGTTGCTTTCAGTCTCTGTCTTTCCCGCTCCTGTGACTTGTATTTATATACTCTGCTACACATGCGCAGAGGGAAACAGAACCAACGGCTGCTGGACCAGTCACATGAGCTGCACATGCAGGCAACCTTTCAAAATAAAAGTCTTCTGCTTACATTAAATACTGTGACCAAAATAACCTCTTTGTGTACAGATTTCAACAAAATAAAAGATAATTACATCAAATATTACCTTTAAAATACCTGTAATCATTATCTGTTATGGTTTCAACCATTTTAGACCTATTTCCTATTTATTTCTCTTATTTATTTATTTCCTATTAATCTGTTTAATAGCCAAATAAATAAAATGGATACAACAATAAAGGTTATTTTAGCCTGGGTTACACATACTCCTCAAATCACTTGAACATTGCTGTGTTCTCGTGTTCAACTGTGTTATTTCCCTGTTTAGGTGAGCAGCATTGTTGCTTTATGGCACAACCTGCTGGAGTTTGACAAGCAGAGGGTGGTATTTGCTGCTCGGCGCCAAGATAAACTGAACACTGGGAAGTTTAGGTCCCCAAAAAGAGGCAGGAATTTACCCCTGGGGTGGAAAGTGTGAAGCGTCACTCTACAGAATCAGAGTGTTTCCACCTTCTTTGCCACTCATCCACCTGCTCCTGCTGCGGCTCCTGTTCTGGCCCCTGCTCCAGCTCCCAGAGCAACATCCACTCATCCTCAGCGAGTACCCCGAAAACTGACACGCAGAGTTTTGCACAACACGTGCAAAAAATGCGGGCAGTTCAGAATTGCTGAAACAGGACTCAGCCAGTATAGAGGGCAAATGCACTGTCCCTCTAATGAAAGTCTCACTAAAGAGCAGTGGCTGGAACAAATTAAAAAGAAAACATAAACATTTTCTTTACTTTAAATAACTTCACAAACTGTTTCATTGTATATAGTTTTTATTTAGTTCACAGAGTGTTATTTATTTTGTTTTGGGTTGATAATACAGATATTTATTCTTATTGTCATTATGTACACAAAATAATTCTACAAACCATAAAATAAAATGATTTAATTCCTTCAGGCAGCAAACCACAAATTTCTTTGTTTAAGAAAAATAAATGGGAGACTTCAGTGGAAATGTGTTGCAACTAAATGCTACAATGTTTTTGGACTAACTAAAAATGTTTAATTCACTATCTTAATTGTTGATGAATAAATATTTGGTTCTTTGAAACCGATAAGGTCTCCGGTCTTTTACTGTGAGTAAATATTAGCTGCTGCTAATTCTGAATTATTGGTAATAATTTTAAGCATACACTAGAAACAACACATCATTCACTTCACTCAAAAAGTACTTTAGGAAAGACACTTTCAAGAATATTTTAGTTTCAGTCATTGTTTTGCAGTGAAAAATTAAAATAAGCACTGGGTATGATTAAGGACATTAAAATATACTGTATCAAGTATATAGTAACAGTATAATTTAACACATTAATTTGAATATATTAGTAGAATGAAAAAGCTAAATTAATTAAGCAATTCATCAATAAAGTTTTAAAAAGAAAGCCTTTTATGACAAATAAAAAGTGTTGTGTTTTAAATTAGAGTACCGGGGTACTACACTATTTGTACAAAAAAGCATTTAAAATGTTTTCAAGATACAAAAAAAAAACAAATGTTACCTCATAACACTTAAACATTAATTGTGGGAAATTTTTTCCAAAAAATATGACATGGCGACTGCTGGAATCGAACCCACGACTCTGGGATCAGCCGCTTTTTTCCCCTCTTTCTTTCCCCCTTTCTTCCCCCTTCCCTCCTCCCCACCCCCCCAAAACAGACTATTGTTCCCCAGCTTCCTCCCCATGAAGCTCATCAATAGACATGCTTAGTCTGCCAAAAGAAGTTAAACGTTTTGAGTTAACCAGAGGCACATAGGTCATGTACAGTGGTAAATAAATGGGAACAAATATTTTATCTTTAGAATATTGCATCATATCTTAACTACCTTTTGAAATTACTTTAATACATCATATACAGCAGAGGTTCCCAACCTATTTTCCAGACCCCTTTCTTACTTCCTAGTCAATCTGAGACCCCCCAATCCCTCGTTACTCCCCTCTTCCAAAATACTAATTAGTCTAATAATCAAAGTGATAACATAATAAAGTAAATATTGTAAGTAATATTATAAGCAATATTATAAGTAATAGTAATATAAGTAAATATAGAATAGTCAATAAAAGAAAAAGTAAATAGTTACAAACTTTTATTTGTAAAAAGGTATAAACTGGTAGTTGTACAACAGAAATAACTACAAGAACACTGTTTTGAAAATTACTCAAAAACCTTTTCTTTGAAAACAAACATAGTAATTTTAAAAGCAGTCTTAAAAAATTGTAGTTTTGTCAAGATATCAAACTCTGGGCATGAGCACACCTCTAACAAAAACAAAAACTAATGTGTGTATGCATGTATGCATGCTGTCAGGCTCTGTCCCTGTCTGTTTTTTTAGGCTCTGTCCCTGTCTTTTTCTTTATGTTATTTTGTGTTCCCCTCCTGTCATACTTTGTTATTCTGAGCTTTGTGATTACTGGCTTCTGTGTATCTCATTCAGTCTTTGTCATTTCCCACTCCTCAGTCTGTCTCTCTTTGCTCAGGCCTTCAGCCTTAATCATTCACAGCTGATCCTCATTCCAATCACCCCAGGTGCTCCTCACTGTCTCGTTTGTGTCAGTATATAAACTCTGTGTGTTCACTCCTTGAGCACTGGGGCTTTGTCTTTCCACAGTGTATGATCTGCTCATCTCATCTCAGTAAGTGTTTTTGTTCCATCAGAATTATTTTTGTTAAATAAATCATTATTCATTTTACATTCGTGAGCCAGTCTGTTTTTATGCACGTGGGTTCAAACATTAAACAGCTGATCATGACAGAAGACCGTGGCTTTCTGTCATGATCAGCTGTTTAATGTTTGAACCCACGTGCATAAAAACAGACTGGCTCACGAATGTAAAATGAATAATGATTTATTTAACAAAAATAATGCTGATGGAACAAAAACACTTACTGAGATGAGATGAGCAGATCATACACTGTGGAAAGACAAAGCCCCAGTGCTCAAGGAGTGAACACACAGAGTTTATATACTGACACAAACGAGACAGTGAGGAGCACCTGGGGTGATTGGAATGAGGATCAGTTGTGAATGATTAAGGCTGAAGGCCTGAGCACAGAGAGACAGACTGAGGAGTGGGAAATGACAAAGACTGAATGAGATACACAGAAACCAGTAATTACAAAGCTCAGAATAACAAAGTATGACAGGAGGGGAACACAAAATAACATAAAGAAAAAGACAGGGACAGAGCCTAAAAAAACAGACAGGGACAGAGCCTGACAGCATGCATACATGCATACATACATATATGTATGTACTCATACATACACATATATAGATATACATACACATAAATATGTACCGTATTTTCCGGACTATAGGTTGTAATTTCTTGCCTAATTTGCATGTCCTGCGACCTATAGAGAGGTGAGACCTGTTTATGGATTTTCCCCCATATTTTTAGACAAATTTTTGGCTCAGATATGACCGTTTTTCATTTTGGCAGAAAATGGTGCGGTACCACTTTTGTCCGCTAGGGGACATTTCCAGAGAGTCAACCGACCGTTTCCAGCTCATGTGTCCGAAAAAAGCCCCCTCTGCTCGGACTGACTCTGTCGCTGCCCGGCCTCCTGCTCTGGAGGTAAGAACTGTCAGCTCTGTGTTTGTTAGCTGTGTTTGTTAGCAAGATAAGTCAAGAACCACAGGACAGATTTTTATCCAACTTACAGAAAGTAATCACTGTATGGACATTTACAAGTGACTAGCTTTATGAGATGTTTGAGATTAAAAAAAATTGATGTTTTTTAGATGTAAACGTGCCGCGTTAGCTTCGGGTTATTTTCCTGCTACTGTTTGTCTAAATAACTCAAACCACACCGCGGATTTTCTTGAAACCTACAGTACGTAATTGGTGGTAATTTACAAACTGTGACCTGTATGAGACATTTGAGCTAAAATTTGATTTATTTATAATTTATTTTCGGAGTGCACGCGACCGTTTGGAAGACGTCAAAGCCAAGCAATTTAAATCCAGCAGATTTGATCATTTCGTGAATTTATTAAGGAACGGTTAAGCTCAGGAACCCTTGTGCTATAATGTCAGCTGTAATTTTTAGCAGACAAATAATTGTTTTTACCGTGTTAATCTTGTAAAGTTCTTCCGTGCTCGCTCGCTTCTGTGGCCGCCATTTTCAGCAGGGCAAATTAGGCGCTGACGCGTCGCGTAGCGGTGACGCATAATAGATGCAACTTAAATAAAGGTGTGATCTGTTTATGGATTTTTCCAATTCATTGCCAATAATTGGACAAAGCGATCTATAGAACGGTGTGATTAATCTGACAAAAAATGAATTACAGATGACACAGCAGGCTGGAAAATATAAAAATAGCAATGTTTGTGTATAAACAAGATATATCTATGTCTATGTATCTAAAATGTATAAGTGTGTGTTTATACACTGTGCATATTATTAAAACATAAACCCAGCAATAACTTCAAATGGCCAGTACATTGTGTCTCTGTCAGTCTGTTGGTCACTCTGGGCTTGATGTATCTGACCAGGGTTTGATGTTTCTGACCAGGGTTTGATGTCAGGTGTGGTGTTTGTCACAGACAACCTGAAGTCTTGATGGACATCAAGTCTGTTGTTTTTACTGACACAAGAGGCTGAAGGCTGCCTCAGACAGGACATCAGTGTGTTTGGACAGTCTGGATGCAAGGACTTTGGCAGTCCAAAACATTTTGTATCCATTTTCTTGGATATATTTTTGGATACATAATCAACTTGGAGATCACAACGTTCATCTTCACAGCCAAGGAGACGTGCACGGCCGGAGATTAGCAAATAAATAAATCCGCCCATCCATCCTCACCCGCTTCATCCTTTTCGGGTTGTGGGTCGCTGGTGCCCATGTCCAGCAGTTACTGTGCAAGGGGCAGGGGATATCCTGCACAGGTCGCAAGTCCGTTTCTAACAGGTGGTTTAGTGGACGTGTGCAGCTGGTGACAGGTTGTCCATCTGAGGTTAACGCAACTTTTTTAAATAACCGGCCGGTCGGACCTGCTTCCTCCTCAAAACGTAGATTAACACAATTTTATATTGTGAATTTTTATTTAGTTTTCTTTGTGCTATGATTCATAAAACCAAATCAAAGCCCGTGACCGGCCAGGACCACACTAAGCACATGGCCCAGCTCGGATTCGGGTTGGGCTCCGGGTTCGGGTTAGAAATGACAGCTCTATGAGGTTACGTTTATTTTGTATATAAAACGTGAGCTTAACCAAGAGCAACAAAAATGTCCTACCTCTTCTCACTCAGGCAGCGAAAGATGAGAGCAGGACTGACATCCTTAAAGTGACAGTACAGATTTTAGTTTTTAACATAATGTGTTAAAGAAAACTTTTAAAACATAACCAAAATGAGGGTTCTTCAGTGTTGATCAGGATTTGGAGACATTTCAAGCATAATTAAAAACAAAAGCATATTTTCCAAAGTTGTAACATGGACAAATAGATATTTTTGCAACCTCTAACCTCTGAGCAGACAAATTATGCAACCCCCCT
>JBBPBX010049151.1:0-21347 GCA_038048925.1 Garcialebias charrua
AGCGCCAGTATGGAAAAGTGAAAGAGGGTTTCCAGAACTTCTTCATAGTCAAGAAAAATGTTGTTTATGAGCGCGCACGATTTAATATGCGCAAACAAGAGCCAAATGAAACAGTGGATGCATTTGTTACAGCCCTGCATGCATTAGCTGAGCACTGCAATTATGGACCGCTCCACAATGAATTAATAAGAGACAGAATTGTAGTGGGCTTAGCAGACATCAGACTGTAAGAGCGTATGCAAATGGAGAAAAATTTGGACTTGGAGAAAGCTGTAAACATGACAAGACAATCAGAAGAGATTAAAAAGCAACAAAGTGCTCTGAGATGTGAAGCCAGTGTAATGCAGACAAGTGTCAGCTCTGTGGATAGAGTTGTTAAAAGCAGACAACAGTTTGATAAATCCAAATATAACAAGTTTAAAAATAAAAATGCTAAAACACATCCACAGGTCGACAGCAGAAGCACATCAAGTACAAAGTGTTTCAAGTGTGGAGGCTCCCCTCACCCTAAATATGAGTGTCCTGCTAATGATGCAAAATGTAATTTCTGTGGGAAGAAAGGACACTATCAGCGTGTGTGCAGATTCAGCAAAAAGGTGCAAAGCATCGAAGAGGATGAAGATGAGGAAGAGGAGGAAAGTTTCTTCCTTGGAGCTGTGACCACAGAAAATTAGGCATGGACAGCTGATATAAAGATAAATGAGACAACACTAACATTTAAACTTGATACAGGTGCAAACGTCACAGCCATGGCTCAGAAAGATTTGAACAGACTGTTTCCCAGTGCTGAAAAACCTGCTCTTCTAAAACCAGTGAAACCTCTGTTAGGCCCTTGCCAAACACCACTGGATGTTGTAGGTTACACAAAATTACAGCTTACCTACAGGGACAAGAGTACAACAGAAAAAGTTTATGTTGTTAAGAACCTCACCACACCACTGCTTGGACTACCTGACATCACAGCTCTTGGTCTTTTGGTGCGTATGAACTCTATATCAATGGACACTGTAAAAACTGTGTACCCCAGGCTCTGCACTGGACTAGGTGAGGTGCAACACACATACCACATTAAACTCAAACCTGATGTGGTTCCATACTCACTCAAAGCCCCTAGGAGAATTCCTCTGCCTTGAATAGGAAAAGTAAAGGAGGAACTCCACAGAATGGAGGAGCTGGGTGTCATCAGCCGGGTGGAGGAACATACAGATTGGTGCGCCGGCTTGGTGGTTGTCCCAAAACCAAACAGTTCTAGGCTGAGACTGTGTGTGGACTTTACTGGACTAAACAAGTATGTTTGCAAGAAAAGTATGTACTACCATCAGTTGATCAAAGTCTAGGAATGCTGGCTGGAGCCAAAATATTCAGTAAACTGGACGCCAATATGAGGTTTTGGCAAATTCCCTTATCGAAGGATTCAGCCAAGCTCACAACATTCATAACACCGTTTGGGCAATTCCACTTTAATCGCCTCCCCTTCGGCATCAACTCTGCCCCCGAGCACTTCCAGCGCATAATGGCGGGGGTTATTGAAGGACTGGAGGGAGTGATTTGTCACATTGATGATCTGCTGGTGTGGGGACGCAACCAGGAGGAACATGATGCCCGTCTCCATGCCACACTGCTAAGGCTGGAAAAAGCAGGTGTAACACTAAATGTGGAAAAATGTGATCTCTCACGGAGCAAAGTTTCCTTCCTAGGTCACATCATCACAGATTCAGGCATCAGCCCTGATCCAAAGAAAACAGAGGCCATTACAAACATGAAAGAACCAAGTAATGTGTCAGAACTTAGAAGTTTTCTGGGCATGGTGAACCAAGTGGGCAAGTTCATTCCCCATCTGGCCAAAAAGGACAAAGCCTTGCGTGATCTATTGTCAAAAAGAAAAAGTTGGTACTGGGGCACGGACCAGGACAAAGCATTTAAAACTCTAAAAGAGGCTTTAACGTCAACTCCAGTACTGGCCATGTATGACCCAAACAGAGACACTAAAGTTTCGGCAGATGCTTCATCATATGGACTGGGAGGAGTTCTTCTCCAGATGTGGGAGGAAGGCTGGAGACCAGTAGCTTATGCTTTGCGGTCACTTTCTCCAACGGAGCAACGTTACGCACAGGTGGAAAAGGAGGCTTTAGCCCTTACATGGGCGTGTGAACGTTTTCGTGATTTCTTCATAGGGAAACACTTCTGCTTAGAGACAGACCATAAGCCTCTCATTTCCTTGCTCGGAGAACCAGCGTTGGACCTTCTTCCACCAAGGATTCAGCGTTTCAGGATGAGAATCATGCGCTACGTGTATGAGATACAGTACGCTCCAGGTGAATCACTCTGGACAGCAGACACATTGTCCCGTTCACCAATTAAAAGACAGATGTCTCAGTTAGACAAAGAACTAATGGAGGACACTGACATATATGTGGACAACATCATTGCAACTCTGCCAGTTAGTTCTTCATATTTGGACACACTTAAAGAACAGCTACAGAGTGACAACATTTGTGCACGTGTCATGGAGATGTGCACACAAGGATAGCCAACTCATGCAAACCAGGAACCACTGCTGAGAAATTACTGGCCGGAACGTGCCACTCTCACTGTGAAAGATGGTTTGTTGCTGAAAGACTCACGACTTGTTATTCCCTCAGCGATGCGCAATGATGTGTTGGAAAAGCTTCATGAGGGACATCAAGGGGTGGTTAAGTGCAAAGCCCGGGCCCGTCAGTCAGTGTGATGGCCCGGACTCAGTCAGCAAATCAAAGTCAAAGTCAAAGTCAACTTTATTGTCAAAACTGCAATATGTACAGGACGTACACAGGATTGAAATTGTGTTTCTCTCAGTCCCTCGGTGCAACAGTAACTATCTAAACACTAAACACTAAAACATTTAATAAACATAAGCATAAAATAGTAAAAGTGTAACACTGTCCTGAGTTTTTTCATAGTAGTATAAAAGTATGAAAATTTACACCAACACTGAAACACCAAACACCCCTAAAACACCAAACACCCAATGAACATAAGCATAAAATGAAATAATAAAAGTGTAATACTGTCCTGAGTTTTTTCATAGTAGTATAAAAAGTATAAAAAGTATATCTATAAAATAAACTGAAGGTTCTAGCATTGACATTTGCAAAGAGTGGCACAGCAGCATATGAGTTAATGTACACAGTATATGTATGAGGTAGTTGATGTTGGTATAGAGGCAAAGTGGCATATGCAGTAAGGCACATAAGGCACATTTGGCATCCTTAGATAAGGCTAGTCAGAGAATACTGTATATGTATCAGCAGTAGTGTAGATATAAAAGTAGTGTAAATGTAAACAGTAGTAATAAATGTAAAACAGTAGTAATAAATGTAAACCGTATTAATAAATGTAAACAGTGAATGTAAACAGTAGTATGACTATAGGCAGTAATGTAATACAAACATTAGTGCAAATATGAGAAGTAGTGCAAACTGAATGAGCACATGACCGAGAGTTTAGTGAATAACCCGTTTGATGACACAGGGTCCAGTGTTAAAAACTTTGTGTTGAGTGGTAATGTGTGAGAAAGTTTTTTGTGTTAAGGCAGTTCAAATGGGAGGGGAGGCAGAGCAGGCAGAGTGTTTAGCATTCTGACTGCCTGATGAACAGAGCTGTCTCTCAGTCTGCTGGTTCGAGCCTGGAGACTCCTCAGTCTCCTCCCTGATGGCAGCAGTCTGAAGCAGCTGTGTAGTGGGTGTGTGGGATCACCTGCCATGCAGTGGGCTTTCCGAGTGAGGCGTTTGCTGTGTAAGTCCTGCAGTGAGGGCAAGGAGGTGCCGACGATCTTCTCAGCTGCTCTCACGATGCGCTGGAGGCTCTTGCGGCATGATGCAGTACATGCACCAAACCACACCGTGATGCAGCTGGTCAGGACACTTTCTATGGCACCCCTGTAGAAGGTGCACATGATGGGGGTTGAAGCTCCAGCCCTTTTCAGCTTGCGGAGAAAGTAGAGACGCTGGTGAGCCTTCTTGGCCAGTGCTGCAGTGTTCCTGCTCCAGGACAGGTCCTTCGAGACGTGCACTCCCAGGAACTTGGTGCTGTCCACTCTCTCCACTGCGGTGCTGTTGATGGTCAGAGGGGCATGTTGTGCATCCCTCTTCCTGAAGTCCACAACAATCTCCTTTGTCTTCTCCACGTTGAGAGTGAGATTGTTGTGTCCGCACCACAAGGCCAAGCGGCTCACCTCGTTCCTGTAGTCCGTCTCATCGTTGTTGCTGATGAGACCTACCACTGTTGTGTCGTCCGCAAACTTGATGAAGTGGTTGGAGCTGTACGATGGTGTGCAGTCGTGTGTTAGCAGGGTGAATAGAAGGGGGCTCAGCACACATCCTTGTGGGGCCCCTGTGTTCAATGTGATGGTGCTAGATGTGTTACTCCCGATCCGTACTGTCTGTGGTCTCCCGGTCAGGAAGTCTAGCAGCCAGTTACACATTGAGGTGTTCAGCCCCAGACTGTCCAGTTTATGGATGAGCTGTTGGGGGATGATGGTGTTGAATGCCGAGCTGAAGTCGATGAACAGCATTCTAACATAAGAGTCCTTCGTGTCCAGATGTGTGAGAGCTGTGTGGAGGGCAGAGGAGATGGCATCGTCGGTTGAGCGATTAGGTCGGTATGCAAATTGGAAGGGATCCAGGGAGGCAGGGAGGACAGATGTGATGCTTTTCATGACTAGCCGTTCAAAGCACTTCATCAGGATGGGGGTGAGTGCTACTGGGCGATAGTCATTGAGGCATGCGGGCGTTGCCTTCTTTGGGACAGGGATGATGGTGGTGGCTTTGAAACAGGTGGGGACGATGGCCTGGCTCAGTGAGATGTTAAAGATGTCCGTGAAGACCGCTGCGAGTTCCCTTGCACAGTCCTTCAGCACACGACCAGGTATGTTGTCAGGACCAGAGGCCTTCCGGGTGTTAATCTTGATGAATGATTGCCTTACGCTGTCTGAGGACCGCGCCAGCACCTGGCCATCAGGAGAAGGGTGGTGTTTATGTGCAGGTGTGCTGTTATTTGCCTCAAACCGAGCAAAGAACTCATTCAGTTCATTCAGCGTAGAGGTTGAGCTGTCACAGGTCTGGGGGCATGGTTTGTAGTTTGTGATGGTCTGTATTCCCTGCCACAGACTCTGTGTATCCTTGCTGTAATTGAAACGGTGAGCTATTTTCCTGGAATACTGATTCTTGGCCTTTCTGATGCCCCAGGTCAGGTTCTTTCTGGCTGCCCTCAGGCCCACCTGATCTCCCGATTTGAAGGCAGCATTCCTGGCTTTCAGGAGTCTGTAAACATCTGCTGTCAACCATGGCTTCTGATTAGCCCGAACAGTGATGGTTTTAAGGTTGGTTACATCATCAATGCACTTGGTGATGTATGAACAAACAGTGTCTGAGTACTCCTGGAGACATGTGTTGTTGTTGTTGTTTGTGGTAGCAGCTTCTTTGAACATACCCCAATCTGTGGTGTCAAAACAGTCCTGGAGTGCCTCTGAAGACCCCTCTGGCCACACTCGTATCTGCTTGCGGACTGGTTTTGTGACTTTCACCAGCGGCCTGTATGCTGGCTTTAGCATAACACAGATATGGTCAGAAGCACCAATGTGGGGGAGGGGGAGGGCTCTGTAGGCATTTTTCATGGTGGTGTAAACTTGGTCCAGTGTGTTGTTTCCTCTTGTTGCAAAGTTTATGTTTCTGTATGTTTTTGGAAATACACTCTTTAAATCTGCTTGGTTGAAATCACCAGCCGTGATGAGAAAAGCATCAGGATGGGCTGTTTGTTGCTCACTGATGTGCAGATATAGTTCATTCAAAGCCTCACTTCTAACTTTGCTGTTGGAGCTTGGAGGAATATATACAGCAACAATCATAACAGCTGTAAACTCCCTCGGTAAATAGAACGGTCTGCATTTAATAGTCATGAACTCCACTAAAGGTGAGCAATGTTTGTGGATCACAGCAACATCCAGGCACCATGCTTTGTTGATGTAAACACAGATCCCCCCTCCCCTTGTCTTACCTCCCTTGAGAGTTCGGTCCGCTCTGTAGCATGTTTGCTCCCCTAGCTGAACAGCATGGTCCGGAACGTTGTTGTTAAGCCACGTTTCCGTGAATACAAACACACAGAAGTCTCTCACAGTCTTTTGTGTCATTCGTAGTAGGCAAATATAATCCAATTTGTTGTCCAAGGAGCGCACATTAGCCAAAACCATGGATGGAATAGCCGGCTTGTGTGGCTAGCTGCTAGCCTAGCTCCGATGCCTCCGCGCTTACCCCGCTTCTGTTTTCTGTCACGCCGCTTGTGGCGTTTCCATGGCGGGCGCGATGAAGGGAGGCTCAGGGCTGGCTTCCGCTTTCTGTCCAGCCGCTTGTGGCGCTTCCACGGCGGGCGCGATGAAAGGAGGCTCGGGGCTGGCTTCCAGAGCAAGTCGCAGTTGAAGCAAACATGAGGGTAACCACCATATTGTGTATTTAAACACATACGGTGCCACCCAGATGTAAAGGATTTTATCAGGGGTCAGTATTAAGCTGACCTCTTTATCCTTAATTAATTACTTATTCAGATTGAATAGTAATTTCACGGATTCTTTTCTTTTTCAGTTTACCCAATATTTCTGTGATCTTTATGATGGATAAAGAGGTCAGCTTAATACTGACCCCTGATAAAATCCTTTACATCTGGGTGGCACCGTATGTGTTTAAAGACACAATATGGTGGTTACCCTCATGTTTGCTTCAACTAGTGGCTCGTACCGGTTTCTGAAAGTTTATTGATAAATCTGTGGTCTCTCATGAACTGTAACATCATGTTTGCATAATAGGATACAAGTTTTAAACTCTGAGGATAATAATTTTGGCTGGAAGTGTTCAAGACAGGCAGATTCTGCATGTTTTTATCATTGGAAGCTGAGAGATTGTTATTTGTTCAACTCTTTAACATGCTGTTGGAAGCTTTAGGTGAGGTTTTGTCAGCCCGTGGTCTGTGGAGGTTCTGGTTCGGTTCGGTCCAGTTCACGCACAGACTCCTGTACAAAGCTTTGTTGACCGCCGAGTCAAACTGCCTGAAAGCTATTATTAACATCTACCAGATTGCTGTGTGTGGTATTTTACATTTAAGAACAGGTCAAAAAAGCATATTACTGTTAGAACGTTGTCGGCTGTGTTCTGTCAGACCCGAGTCCTGCTCCATTAAAAAGTGGACCGGAACTGACTTTGAAGTGGCTCCGAGCGAGTCCGTGTTTGCTCAACAGCTGCAGTGCTGGGTTACTAAGCGTAACTAAGTTGGCCTATCTAGGTGTGCTCGCCGCATATTTCAGAATTTTGGAAAGTTAATTTGAAGCGTTTGAGTTGTGTATAGAGTCTGTAGAATTGGGTTCTGTTGTGCTAAGCTAACGTTAAAACGACGTGTCATACATGTTTGTTTATGAGCTGTGATTGGATAAAAAGAGAGTCGTGATCTGTCAATCACGTCTCGTATCTGTAAAGCTCTGATTCGCTGAAGTGGGGACTCACGCCGATGCGGCCAGCCCACTTTTGTCGTCGTTTCCGGCACTGCATTGGTTGGTGGTAATAAAACTACATTCACCATGAACGCTTGGGAAAAGAACTACATGCACTGTGATTGATTGGTTGACGTCACGTATCTGTGTAGCGAGTTCCGCCTCGCTCAAGTACGGAAGCTGGTGACGCGCTGCGTCGACCCGCCTATTTTTGTCGTCATTTCCAGGTGCGGCACTTTGAGTGACAGTTCACACTCACCAGACAAACGGAGATTTCACTACAAGTTTAAAAAACGAATTTGAAGCCATCTAAATTGTCTAACAACATAAATGTGTCTCTGACAAGAACGTGGTTCGAGCGGTTATCACGGACACACTAGAAACTAACTCTAAAAGGTTGTTTTTATTTTAAATACTGAATAGAAAAAATCAGTCGCCTCGTGATAACATTGAGACTTGAAGCTGCCCCCTGTTGGTTAAAAGACGTTAACAGATGAGTTTTCTCATAGAACATCATAAAAAGTCAGCATTTTTATGGTGAAATACCATTTTTAAAATTGTTCTGTACACAAACAAAAAACTCATGTTTATTTAAAATAAAAATATTAGAATAACAGAGGTACAGACAAACACTTTATGCTCATTTTAAATACTGAAGAGATTTAAAATAACACTCAAAAAGCATATTTTATTTGATTTTCAAATTAAATATAAAAAAAATGATGGAGAACAGAGCATTTCCACATTAAGCTCTTCACATCTCTGCGTTTTATACAGAATGGTGTGCACATCTGTACACTTTTAGTTAAAAATGGCAATTTTTTACATTTTTCTGTGTACAACTAATGACTCCAGTTTATTTTAAATAAGGACATATTTAAAATAACAAACTACAAACATATCTCATTAATTTGGAGAAAATTTCAAAATAAAGATGGGATATGAAAGAAATGATGAAGCTTTCAAGCTGATCGCATCAAGGCTTGAAAACCTTGAAGTATTAAAGCAGAAGCACATTCAAAGATGTGAAAAATTTCATCAAGAAAACCTTGAGGTACAACGTTTGTTAGGAGAATCAAAAACACAACGGGGTGCTGTAACTGTATGTGACGCTCACAGACAAAACAATGACCCGATCTGGTTAAAAACAAAACCAGAGCGTGAACTTTTTCAAGATGGCGGCTGAGCAGAGAGGACGCTTTTAGTCAGGCTCTTGCCAGTACTTCCTCCAAAGGAGTATTTGGAGAGCTTGTACTCGCAGTTTTTTGCGCTGGATGTGCAGAGAGGAGTGCTGAAAAAGCTGCGGACATTGGACTGGAACATGCAATCCAGAATTATGAATCTACAGGCCAACGTGTCCGTGAGTTTTTGCCGAGAGTTAGCCTAGCGTAGCTACAAACCGGGCTAATCAAAGCTAACCGAGCTGGGGCACTGTAACCGGGTGCCGTAGCTGCGGAGCTGCGGGCTTCGTGAACAAATAAACTGGAAAGATACGTTGGTTGTTACGAAGAAATGCGGGCCGGCACGCTGGAGGTGCTTTGTTGCAGCGAAAGAAAACAACAAAGCTGGGAGTGGAGGCTACAGGCTACAAGCTAACGCTAGCCATGTGCTGCTGATAAAAGCTAATGCGGCAAAACACCACGGAGTTGGGGATTGTTGCTACAGGCTGACGATCTGTAGTCTGTGGTCTGATCTGTAGTCTGTGAGCTGGTGAGGCCAGAGAGGCATTGGAGTGCTGCTGTGGGACAATAAATTACATCCAGGCCCCAGATGTACGAGAGCTGAGCTGAACTGGTTGCTGGTGAAGCCAGAGAGGCATTGGAGTGATGCTGTGGGACAATAAATTACATCCAGGCCCCAGATGGACGAGAGCTGAGCTGAACTGGCTGCTGGTGGACAGGACCTGCGCCAAGCTGTTTGCTACGGACGTGAGCAGAGCAGCAAGTCCTGTTGGACGGGAGCAGAACAGCGAGCGAGTATCTGTTGGACGTGAGCAGAGCAACAAGCGAGTTGCTGTTGGACGGGAGCAGAGCAGCGAGCAAATTGCTGTGGACGGGAGCAGAGCAACGTGCAAATTGCTGTGACGGGAGCAGAGCAGCGATCGAGCTGCTTTGGACGGACGGGAACAGAGCAGTGAGCGAGTTGCTGTGGACGTGAGCAGAACAACAAGCTGGTTACTGTTGGACATGAGCAGAGCAGCGAGCGAGTTGCTGTGGACAGGAGCGGAACAGCAAGCGAGTTGCTGTGGACGGGAGCAGATCGGCAAGCGAGTTACTGTGGAACAGTGAATTTCTGTATCCAGGCCAGAAGAAGCAGGCGAGATGAGTCCTGGGAGAAAAAAGAAACCGGCACTGCACTAAAACCATAGATATACGGAAGGATCTGTGTTCGGATATTCCCGGAAATGGCCCGCAATGATCCTTAAAAAATCCCAAAATCTGGATACTTATCTTCGGCAGATCCAAAATAAATGTGGCTGTTATTCGTCAAGGGTCTGCCAAAGATAAGTATCCGGATTTGGGGATTTTGGGATCTTTTAAGGATCATTGCGGGCCATTTCCGGGAATATCCGGAAATATAAGTATAAGTATATGTGAAGGATACGGAGATATACGACATCAGATCCTTCCGTATATCTATGGTTTTAGTGCAGTGCGGAGCCGCTGAGACAGGAGTCGGGGAGTCATAACTCGGTGGATAAAAATTTGGTGTTAATGGAGGAATTGAAAAAATCAATAGACTTTCTCACTGAGGAACTTGCAAGTTTGAGAGCTGAGCAAAAAAACATTACTCAACTAGTAGAGAAGATGAATCAAATGAAAGCTCAGGAGATCATCAGAGAGGAACGATTAGCTAAATTGGAACAAAAGTGTGATGACATGGAACAATACATAAGAGGCGAGAATCTGGTAATTTCTGGACTTGAGCTTAAATGCTGGTCACCGGCAGATGTAACTAAAAGCGTTAACACGAGTGAAGGAGGACTACCAGAACAACTGCAGTCTCTGAAGAATCAGGTAGTCACTTTCTTAAATAGCAAAGAAATTAACTTTAAACATGATGACATTTCTGCCTGTTACACACTGCCCAATACAGTAGAGCTAACAAACTTAAACCATCAGTAGTCATCAGATTCATTGGAAGGAATCAAAGAAACAGGGTAATGATGCAGTCAAAGAAACTCGCAAAAACTGATGTACACATGAATGAACACCTAACTAAAAAAAACGCAAACATTGCACATGTAGCAAGGTTGTTGAAAAAGGAAGAAAAAATAAAAAACTTGGACAAGAAACGGAAACATATGGATCAAAGTACATGAAAATTCTCAAGCTAAAATAATAAAAGATCTGAAAGACTTAGACACATTTTGATGAGCTCAAAAATGACAAATCACCAATCACTATCACATGTTCATACACAAAAATTGACAAAAATGAACAAACAAACAAATACATTAAAACATGACAACAACAAACGAAGACTCAGAATTTAAAATATACAATGTTGAAGATGTGGTTGATGCAAACTTTTATCCTGCTATAAAAGACTGTGAATACTATAATGAAGAACAGTTTAATGACATCAATATAACAAATGGAGATCTCTCTATTATTCACATCAATAGTAGAAGTATAAATGCAAATATATCCAAAATAACAGATTATTTAAAACAGTTAAACAGAACTTTTACATTAATAGCACTGTCAGAGACATGGCTTAATGATGAAAACAAAAATAATGTTCACATCGAAGGATATGAATTATATCATTTAAACAGAAACAATAAAAAAGGTGGTGGAGTAGCTCTATTTGTCAAAAATGAAATAAAATGTAGAATAATTAATGAAATGTCAATAATTGTTGACAATCTTATGGAAATAATAACAATAGAAATATTAAACGAAAATGCTAAAAACATATCCATAAGTTGTGTATATCGATCACCAGGATCAAATATAGAAATATTCACCGATAAAATCATACAACTATTGGAAAAGAGTTTAAATAAAAAAGTTTTCTTGTGTGGAGACTTTAATATTGACCTGGGAAATAAAACAGATTCAAATAACATCAGCACATTTCTAAATTCAATGTATAGTTTAAATCTTTATCCGTTAATATCAAAACCAACAAGAATTACAACTCATAGTGCTACGATAATTGACAACATTTTCACAAATATAACAAATGGGGATGTGACAGGTGGTATCTTAACAACTGATTTAAGTGATCATTTACCAGTTTTCACTATCTACAGAAATGATCAAAACATTACAAAAGAAGTTACAATTAAGAAAAAAATAATAAACACATCAAAAAAAGCTATGGATCAATTAAAAGATGATTTACAGAAGCAAAACTGGAAGGACGTGTATATTGATGATGTTAACAGATCATATGATGAATTTATGAATATTTTAGAAGCTCTGTATGAAAAGAATTGTGTGCAAAGAAATCGTAGAAAAAGAAATATTGTTGACCAACCTTGGATGACTAAAGGGTTGAGAAATGCTTGTAATTTTTTTTTACTTGTATTCATGTTTCTTAAAAACGAGAACACAACAAGCTGAAGAAAAATATAAAAAATATAAAAATAAATTGGTAATGATTATAAGAAAATGCAAGAAAGAATACTATAGTGATTTATTAAACAAGAGCAATGGTGACACTAAAACAACATGGCGAGTAATAAATGATGTTCTAAAAAGTCATAAAGCGAAAACGAACATTGCAAAATATTTTGTGAAAGATGACAAAGAAATACATGATGAGAATGATATCGTAAATGAATTTAATCAATATTTTGTAAATATTGGATCAAGCCTTGCAGCTAAAATACCAAAAGTAGATAATAAGGTGTGTCATTCAATTAAAAGTTGCACCAACAGTATTTTTCTTAATGGAACTAACAAAGAGGAAATTATGAAAATGGTAAAAAATCTCTCAGACAAGAGATCAAAAGACTGGGTGGACATGGATATGATGTTCGTAAAAGAAATAATGAGTTATGTTATTGAACCGTTTACATATATATGCAATTTATCTTTTTCAACAGGAATATTTCCAGATAACATGAAAGTAGCAAAGGTAATTCCTCTTTTTAAAAATGGTGATAAATGTGTATTCAATAATTATAGGCCAATATCCTTGTTACCACAGTTCTCAAAAATTCTAGAAAAACTATTTGTGACCAGATTGGATCAATTTATTGATAAACAAAATATTTTAAGTAGCAGTCAGTATGGGTTTAGAGAAAAAAACTCTACTTCAATGGCTCTCATGGATTTTATGGAACAAATAACTAATGCTGTCGATCATAAACAGTACTGTGTTAGTGTTTTTGTTGATCTAAAAAAAGCATTTGATACCATTGACCACACCATTCTCCTTGAAAAACTAAATAAATATGGTATTAGAGGACCAGCATTACAGTGGGTATCTAGCTATTTGAAAGATAGGAAACAGTTTGTGCAAATAAATGATGTTAGATCTGACCTCCGTGATATCACTTGTGGAGTTCCTCAGGGCTCTGTGCTTGGACCAAAGTTATTTATTTTATATGTGAATGACTTGGTAAATGTGTCAGGACTTCTTAAATGTGTTCTTTTTGCCGATGACACCACTTTTTTCTGTTCGGGTAAAGACATAAAACAGATTTTGGATATGATGAAAACAGAATTTATAAAAATACAAACTTGGTTTAAATTAAACAAATTATCTTTGAATCTAGATAAAACTAATTACATGATATTCAGTAACAAAAAGAGAATTGTTGATGACAATCCATTTGAAATTGAAGATGTTGTGATCTGTAAAGTGAGTGAAGTGAAGTTTCTGGGTGTTATCATTGATGACAAACTGACATGGAAACATCATGTAAATTCCATTAAAACAAAAATAGCTAGATCAATTGCAGTACTGTATAAAGTCAGGGATTTTTTAATTGATAAAGCTCTGCATATGTTGTATAACACAATCATTGCTCCACATTTAATCTATTGTATTGAGGTTTGGGGAAAAGCGTGCAAAACAATTACAAAGCCTGTTTTTATTTTACAAAAGAGAGCTGTAAGAGTAATCACCAGAAAACATTTCAGTCACCCATCAAACACCTTGTTTCTTCAGCTAAACTTACTGAAATTCCAGGAATTGGTAGAATATAGTATTTTATCAGTTATGTATAGGGCTCATAATAACACATTACCTTTAAATATCCAAAGAAATTTTATAAAAAGACAAAGTTGTTACAATCTCAAAGGGACAGAGATATTCATCAAACCACAATTCAGAACCAGCTTAAAGGGACGGTCTACCTCAATTCAGGGAGTTCGATTGTGGAATGCTCTGGAGAGTGATGTTAAAAATGCAAAATCAATGTGTACATTTAAGAAAAAGGTCAAAAAGGACTTGCTCAAAAACTATATATGATGTAACTTAGTGTGTTTGTGTATTACACTTATGTTGTACTTATGATGTAGCTTAGTGCGTTTGTGTATTACAGTTAGAAAAATTAAGTAGAGTTATTCATTTTGTGACGCAGTTTGTGTATTACAGTTAGAAAAAATTAAGTAGAATTATTCATTTTTGTGATGTAGTTTGTGTATTACAGTTAGGAAAATTAAGTAGAATTATTCATTTTATGATCTATTTTGTGTATTACAGTTAGGAAAATTAAGTAAAAAAAAAGGAAAATTAAGTAAAAAATAAATAAAGTTAAAATGAAAAATAAAATAAAAATTAAGTGTGATGTAGTTTGTGTATTAGTTGGAAAAATTAAGTAGAATTATTCATTTTGTGATGTAGTTTGTGTATTACAGTTAGAAAAATTAAGTAGAATTATGGGTGATGTAGTTTGTGTATTACAGTTGGAAAAATTAAGTAGAATTTTTCATTTTGTGATCTAGTTTGTGTATTACAGTTGAAGGGAACATGACTAGGAGACCCTATATTGTGTCTTTAAACACATATAGTGCCACCCAGATGTAACTAAAGGATTTTAACAGGGGTCAGTATTAAGCTGACCTCTTTATCCTTAATTAATCTACTTATTCAGATTGAATAGTAATTTCACGGATTCTTTTCTTTTCAGTGAAGTATATTTCTATCAGTATTACATTACACCCATTATGTTCCATTATTTGTATTCACTTAATTCTGCCTTATAATGTGAAATATGACACTAGGCAGAACGTTTTTCTCTCGGGCTTTGTTTTCACTAGGGAACAGTTACACGCCTGCACATGCAACAGACATAACACTGGATGATTGACATACAGAGCTGATAGTTTGTTGACAGAAAGGAGGGTCACGTGGTAGTGTAGGTGGTTCCAGGGCGGTCCTGAAGCAGTCCAAGGCGGTTCCAGGTTCCAGGAGGCGGTGACGACATCCAGGGTTTTATAACCGTGGCCCTGCCTTTGAAGATGTGTGTGTGGACTGTGCTTGGAGTCAGGTCTGTTGGTTGCTGTAAGGTTTATTCTTATTATGTACAATAAACCTGCATAAAATTTGCACATTCGTTTCAGAGCTTCCTTCAACCTTTTGAATTTGCAACATTAGTTTACCCAATATTTCTGTGATCTTTATGATGGATAAATAAACAAAGCCATTAAGTGACAGAGACGTTAACCTAGTTGGTATGCCAGGCGACACTACCATTTATTTAAAATAAATCAACTAAATTAACACCATTACACTTGATTGACATGATTCCACTTTCTTTCAATTTAATACGTCAGCACACTTAAATTCAACACAACAGACATCAATACTGGATGTTAAACATATTTAGTCTGTGGGCTCTTTAGCTTAAAATAGTTTCCAGCTTAGATTGAGAGAAAAAGATAAGAGGAAGATGGTTTAAAGGAAATTATCTTGAGCATATGCTGGTGAAGATTCTCAGTCATCCAGGACATGATAAATCAAAAAGGCGTTCAATTCAGGATCAACTGGACTTTATTTGTAACAGAAAACGTTTCGACTTCTGTCCAGAAGTCTTTTTCAATTCTGAATGGAAGCTGTGAGAACGAGAAGTTTTATACAGGCTTACAAGTCAATAACACATACATGTAAATTGACAGATCACACCTTAACAAGGTGTGATCTGTCAATTTACATGTATGTGTTATTGACTTGTAAGCCTGTATAAAACTTCTCGTTCTCACAGCTTCCATTCAGAATTGAAAAAGACTTCTGGACAGAAGTCGAAACGTTTTCTGTTACAAATAAAGTCCAGTTGATCCTGAATTGAACGCCTTTTTGATTTATCATGTCCTGGATGACTGAGAATCTTCACCAGCATATGCTCAAGATAATTTCCTTTAAACCATCTTCCTCTTATCTTTTTCTCTCAATCTAAGCTGGAAACTATTTTAAGCTAAAGAGCCCACAGACTAAATATGTTTAACATCCAGTATTGATGTCTGTTGTGTTGAATTTAAGTGTGCTGACGTATTAAATTGAAAGAAAGTGGAATCATGTCAATCAAGTGTAATGGTGTTAATTTAGTTGATTTATTTTAAATAAATGGTAGTGTCGCCTGGCATACCAACTAGGTTAACGTCTCTGTCACTTAATGGCTTTGTTTATTTATCCATCATAAAGATCACAGAAATATTGGGTAAACTAATGTTGCAAATTCAAAAGGTTGAAGGAAGCTCTGAAACGAATGTGCAAATTTTATGCAGGTTTATTGTACATAATAAGAATAAACCTTACAGCAACCAACAGACCTGACTCCAAGCACAGTCCACACACACATCTTCAAAGGCAGGGCCACGGTTATAAAACCCTGGATGTCGTCACCGCCTCCTGGAACCTGGAACCGCCTTGGACTGCTTCAGGACCGCCCTGGAACCACCTACACTACCACGTGACCCTCCTTTCTGTCAACAAACTATCAGCTCTGTATGTCAATCATCCAGTGTTATGTCTGTTGTATGTGCAGGCGTGTAACTGTTCCCTAGTGAAAACAAAGCCCGAGAGAAAAACGTTCTGCCTAGTGTCATATTTCACATTATAAGGCAGAATTAAGTGAATACAAATAATGGAACATAATGGGTGTAATGTAATACTGATAGAAATATACTTCACTGAAAAGAAAAGAATCCGTGAAATTACTATTCAATCTGAATAAGTAGATTAATTAAGGATAAAGAGGTCAGCTTAATACTGACCCCTGTTAAAATCCTTTAGTTACATCTGGGTGGCACTATATGTGTTTAAAGACACAATATAGGGTCTCCTAGTCATGTTCCCTTCAACTGTAATACACAAACTAGATCACAAAATGAAAAATTCTACTTAATTTTTCCAACTGTAATACACAAACTACATCACCCATAATTCTACTTAATTTTTCTAACTGTAATACACAAACTACATCACAAAATGAATAATTCTACTTAATTTTTCCAACTAATACACAAACTACATCACACTTAATTTTTATTTTATTTTTCATTTTAACTTTATTTATTTTTTTACTTAATTTTCCTTTTTTTTTACTTAATTTTCCTAACTGTAATACACAAAATAGATCATAAAATGAATAATTCTACTTAATTTTCCTAACTGTAATACACAAACTACATCACAAAAATGAATAATTCTACTTAATTTTTTCTAACTGTAATACACAAACTGCGTCACAAAATGAATAACTCTACTTAATTTTTCTAACTGTAATACACAAACGCACTAAGCTACATCATAAGTACAACATAAGTGTAATACACAAACACACTAAGTTACATCATATATAGTTTTTGAGCAAGTCCTTTTTGACCTTTTTCTTAAATGTACACATTGATTTTGCATTTTTAACATCACTCTCCAGAGCATTCCACAATCGAACTCCCTGAATTGAGGTAGACCGTCCCTTTAAGCTGGTTCTGAATTGTGGTTTGATGAATATCTCTGTCCCTTTGAGATTGTAATAACTTTGTCTTTTTATAAAATTTCTTTGGATATTTAAAGGTAATGTGTTATTATGAGCCCTATACATAACTGATAAAATACTATATTCTACCAATTCCTGGAATTTCAATAAGTTTAGCTGAAGAAACAAGGTGTTTGATGGGTGACTGAAATGTTTTCTGGTGATTACTCTTACAGCTCTCTTTTGTAAAATAAAAACAGGCTTTGTAATTGTTTTGCACGCTTTTCCCCAAACCTCAATACAATAGATTAAATGTGGAGCAATGATTGTGTTATACAACATATGCAGAGCTTTATCAATTAAAAAATCCCTGACTTTATACAGTACTGCAATTGATCTAGCTATTTTTGTTTTAATGGAATTTACATGATGTTTCCATGTCAGTTTGTCATCAATGATAACACCCAGAAACTTCACTTCACTCACTTTACAGATCACAACATCTTCAATTTCAAATGGATTGTCATCAACAATTCTCTTTTTGTTACTGAATATCATGTAATTAGTTTTATCTAGATTCAAAGATAATTTGTTTAATTTAAACCAAGTTTGTATTTTTATAAATTCTGTTTTCATCATATCCAAAATCTGTTTTATGTCTTTACCCGAACAGAAAAAAGTGGTGTCATCGGCAAAAAGAACACATTTAAGAAGTCCTGACACATTTACCAAGTCATTCACATATAAAATAAATAACTTTGGTCCAAGCACAGAGCCCTGAGGAACTCCACAATTGATATCACGGAGGTCAGATCTAACATCATTTATTTGCACAAACTGTTTCCTATCTTTCAAATAGCTAGATACCCACTGTAATGCTGGTCCTCTAATACCATATTTATTTAGTTTTTCAAGGAGAATGGTGTGGTCAATGGTATCAAATGCTTTTTTTAGATCAACAAAAACACTAACACAGTACTGTTTATGATCGACAGCATTAGTTATTTGTTCCATAAAATCCATGAGAGCCATTGAAGTAGAGTTTTTTTCTCTAAACCCATACTGACTGCTACTTAAAATATTTTGTTTATCAATAAATTGATCCAATCTGGTCACAAATAGTTTTTCTAGAATTTTTGAGAACTGTGGTAATAAGGATATTGGCCTATAATTATTGAATACACATTTATCACCATTTTTAAAAAGAGGAATTACCTTTGCTACTTTCATGTTATCTGGAAATATTCCTGTTGAAAAAGATAAATTGCATATATATGTAAACGGTTCAATAACATAACTCATTATTTCTTTTACGAACATCATATCCATGTCCACCCAGTCTTTTGATCTCTTGTCTGAGAGATTTTTTACCATTTTCATAATTTCCTCTTTGTTAGTTCCATTAAGAAAAATACTGTTGGTGCAACTTTTAATTGAATGACACACCTTATTATCTACTTTTGGTATTTTAGCTGCAAGGCTTGATCCAATATTTACAAAATATTGATTAAATTCATTTACGATATCATTCTCATCATGTATTTCTTTGTCATCTTTCACAAAATATTTTGCAATGTTCGTTTTTGCTTTATGACTTTTTAGAACATCATTTATTACTCGCCATGTTGTTTTAGTGTCACCATTGCTCTTGTTTAATAAATCACTATAGTATTCTTTCTTGCATTTTCTTATAATCATTACCAATTTATTTTTATATTTTTTATATTTTTCTTCAGCTTGTTGTGTTCTCGTTTTTAAGAAACATGAATACAAGTAAAAAAAAATTACAAGCATTTCTCAACCCTTTAGTCATCCAAGGTTGGTCAACAATATTTCTTTTTCTACGATTTCTTTGCACACAATTCTTTTCATACAGAGCTTCTAAAATATTCATAAATTCATCATATGATCTGTTAACATCATCAATATACACGTCCTTCCAGTTTTGCTTCTGTAAATCATCTTTTAATTGATCCATAGCTTTTTTTGATGTGTTTATTATTTTTTTCTTAATTGTAACTTCTTTTGTAATGTTTTGATCATTTCTGTAGATAGTGAAAACTGGTAAATGATCACTTAAATCAGTTGTTAAGATACCACCTGTCATATCCCCATTTGTTATATTTGTGAAAATGTTGTCAATTATCGTAGCACTATGAGTTGTAATTCTTGTTGGTTTTGATATTAACGGATAAAGATTTAAACTATACATTGAATTTAGAAATGTGCTGATGTTATTTGAATCTGTTTTATTTCCCAGGTCAATATTAAAGTCTCCGCACAAGAAAACTTTTTTATTTAAACTCTTTTCCAGTAGTTGTATGATTTTATCGGTGAATATTTCTATATTTGATCCTGGTGATCGATATACACAACTTATGGATATGTTTTTAGCATTTTCGTTTAATATTTCTATTGTTATTATTTCCATAAGATTGTCAACAATTATTGACATTTCTTTAATTATTCTACACTTTATTTCATTTTTGACAAATAGAGCTACTCCACCACCTTTTTTATTGTTTCTGTTTAAATGATATAATTCATATCCTTCGATGTGAACATTATTTTTGTTTTCATCATTAAGCCATGTCTCTGACAGTGCTATTAATGTAAAAGTTCTGTTTAACTGTTTTAAATAATCTGTTATTTTGGATATATTTGCATTTATACTTCTACTATTGATGTGAATAATAGAGAGATCTCCATTTGTTATATTGATGTCATTAAACTGTTCTTCATTATAGTATTCACAGTCTTTTATAGCAGGATAAAAGTTTGCATCAACCACATCTTCAACATTGTATATTTTAAATTCTGAGTCTTCGTTTGTTGTTGTCATGTTTTAATGTATTTGTTTGTTTGTTCATTTTTGTCAATTTTTGTGTATGAACATGTGATAGTGATTGGTGATTTGTCATTTTTGAGCTCATCAAAATGTGTCTAAGTCTTTCAGATCTTTTATTATTTTAGCTTGAGAATTTTCATGTACTTTGATCCATATGTTTCCGTTTCTTGTCCAAGTTTTTTTTATTTTTTCTTCCTTTTTCAACAACCTTGCTACATGTGCAATATTTGCGTTTTTTTTAGTTAGGTGTTCATTCATGTGTACATCAGTTTTTGCGAGTTTCTTTGACTGCATCATTACCCTGTTTCTTTGATTCCTTCCAATGAATCTGATGACTACTGATGGTTTAAGTTTGTTAGCTCTACTGTATTGGGCAGTGTGTAACAGGCAGAAATGTCATCATGTTTAAAGTTAATTTCTTTGCTATTTAAGAAAGTGACTACCTGATTCTTCAGAGACTGCAGTTGTTCTGGTAGTCCTCCTTCACTCGTGTTAACGCTTTTAGTTACATCTGCCGGTGACCAGCATTTAAGCTCAAGTCCAGAAATTACCAGATTCTCGCCTCTTATGTATTGTTCCATGTCATCACACTTTTGTTCCAATTTAGCTAATCGTTCCTCTCTGATGATCTCCTGAGCTTTCATTTGATTCATCTTCTCTACTAGTTGAGTAATGTTTTTTTGCTCAGCTCTCAAACTTGCAAGTTCCTCAGTGAGAAAGTCTATTGATTTTTTCAATTCCTCCATTAACACCAAATTTTTATCCACAGAGTTATGACTCCCCGACTCCTGTCTCAGCGGCTCCGCACTGCACTAAAACCATAGATATACGGAAGGATCTGATGTCGTATATCTCCGTATCCTTCACATATACTTATACTTATATTTCCGGATATTCCCGGAAATGGCCCGCAATGATCCTTAAAAGATCCCAAAATCCCAAAATCCGGATACTTATCTTTGGCAGACCCTTGACGAATAACAGCCACATTTATTTTGGATCTGCCGAAGATAAGTATCCAGATTTTGGGATTTTTTAAGGATCATTGCGGGCCATTTCCGGGAATATCCGAACACAGATCCTTCCGTATATCTATGGTTTTAGTG
>JBBPBX010049152.1:0-22399 GCA_038048925.1 Garcialebias charrua
GGGCGACAGTCTGAAACGTACAAGCACCACTGATCGATATACTTTTCAGATTAGCAATTTATTTATTTTAAGAATACATTTCACTTCATCAAAATCTAATCAAAACTCCAGCGTTCTAAAAGTAGGTGGTTGTATTTGTTTCTTATATGATGAAGGACTGCTTTTGCTCATTGCCAGGTTGGATCAGCGAGATAAATCACTGGTGTGGCACCCAAAGGACCGGGGTTTGCTTTCCGGCCACAGCATCTTTTTTTTTTCTTTTTTTTTTTCCGGAGAGATCGGGTGAGGGCTGCTGGGAGCTGCTGGCTTTTGAGGACCGTGTGGGTCCGGTGACGGTCAGAGGTTGCCTCATACGGATAAATTAACTGGAAACACTCGGTGAACTTTGTGTGTGTCTGGATTGGATGTGCAGCCGCGGATCGAAGCGCCGCATGCAACTAGCGGAGCTACGTGGGCTGTTTGTTACCGAAGGAGGAGGAAGAGCTAATTTTAGCCTCGGATTCGGGAGGGCATGATAAAAGGAGCAGCTAATGGCGGCGCGCACAGACAGCTTTCGGTAAGTTATCTTAAGCTAGCACTAACAGTAAGTCAAATGAGTAATAAAAAAGAGCTAATTTTAAAACAACAACAGATTTGAGATACTGGCTGTTACAGAGGGCGGAGTTAATGTAAACAGAGTTTTGACGGGCGTGGACTTCAGAGCTCATTATCATAAACAGGTCGTTTAGAACGGAAGTTAGAAATGGCAGAATTAAAAAGGGTATAATTTATTATCTAAGAATTATTTTGTGTATTAAATTGAATGAACAGGGTCTGGATAGCACACAGACATACCATAAAAATTAAAAAAAAAAAACATCTGAGGTCCCCTTTAACTGACTTTACCATTTTATGTAAAAATCTTCATCTGATGTTCAGAATTTATTTATGTAGGGACTCGTGTATATGTGTAAAATATGTATCATTATCATCATGATTATTATTTAACTCTTTCTGTGCATGCATATCCTCTCATTATAGTGAATGTGTTTTATGCTGATACAATGACTGCAGCACAAGTTTAAGACAAAGTCAGCTCATTCTTGATCACAAGTTATAAAACACAAACCTGTATGCTCATCTTGGGTCTGGGGTGTATCATTGCAGACATCCAAATCTCCATTTGCAGGTTCAGTCTGACCTGGATTAGTCTGCACTGGACCTCTCTGAACTGAATCCCCCGTTACCTAGAAATAAAACATGACATTAAGTGTACAGTATGGTTAAATGCAGTGTAAACAATAAAAAAACAGTAGGCAGAATAAATCTAGTGACAGCAACAAAACACAGCAGACTGTAACTGAATGCACTGTAAGATGTATTTTGACAGAGTGTTGGGGGATTTACCTTGTGATGCAGGAATGTTGCTTCTGCTGACAGGCTTGTGAATGTCCTCTCTGCATCGTGGCTACTGAGGAAGGGCAGGGACTTAAAACGGGGGTCCAGAGCACTGCAGTGTGGAAGAGATCTTCAAGGCCTGTAGCGATCGTGAACTATCACCGAGTTGCCCGTAAAATTGTAGTGATAACGTTACCCGTCGCTTTCTGTGTGGCAGCTGCACGCTCCTGCTCGTTGTTATGAGGCTTGAGAAGTTTGCAGTACTCCTCTCTATGTTTCCTCGTTGCATGTTGGTCGAGGTTTGTTGTGCTACCAGTGTACTTCAGAGGTGTGCTGCATAGCTTACAAATAGCGTGGCTTTTGTCGAGTTTTCCGTCCTTCTAGTAAAACCCGAAAACGTTCCACACTTTAGATTTTTGTCTGGCTGATGTATTGAAAATCTTGTGCGGTAACTCGCTAGCGCGGCTACTATTTACATCCATGCTCGTCGTCTTGTGAGGTACGGCGCATGCGTGAATAGCTTTGCGGGTATTTCCAACTCTCGCGTTGTTTTAGAAACGCATTGTAAACCCAGCAAGTCTATCGATACCCGGTCCGTGCCTTTTCAACCGGTTCATCTCTGAATTTGTGGCTGGTTGCTGTCGGTTTACGTGGCTGTTACCGATGCAACCACATCGCTAGCTTGTCAAACTGGATATCCGGTCGAATAGTTTTTTCTATAACAAGCCTAGTCCTGATATGATGTTACAATGTGTCTCAGCTGGTACATCTCTGATAAGAGTTCACAGAAGTTCTCGGGGTGGGGGGTAGGGGTGGGGGGATATAGCAGAGCTTCTATATTTACATATCCACCAGGAGCAGTTTGAGATAAGTTGGCCTTCCAAGGCTGAGCGGGGAGACCAGATTCAGATAAACAACAATTGTTTGGGCAGGCAGACTCTGGTTCCTGTCTGCCTAAAGTTCTGCTGGAATTCTTAATGGTGAATCCAAACATCCAGATTTGTGGACTTTCCGCCGGTCCGTGCTTTAGCTTTTCTCCAGGGTCGAATCCATCATGCCAGCGAGTTCCAGGGAGCTCGCAATGCATGTGAGTCTGAGAGCTTGATGCATGAATTAATCCATCACATGAGGTTGGTAGCTTCACCATGGCCCAAACTGCTGCCGATGTCTTCCTAATTTGTTGATATTTTAGGTATCCGCCAATCCAAAAAGAATAAAATCATAAATCCAATGTGTACATGTCTTATCCATGATATACCCAGCTGTGTGAGTCTGCTTGGGCTTGAGATCTCTCCAGCATCATGTCTATTATTTTTTTAAATCAATTGCGTTAAGAGACCAGCTGACCAGATCCATAAAAATAATTTACGATTCAAAAGATGTATAAAGAGAGGCTCTGATTCACAGGACAAAGAGCAAAAGCAGGAGGAAGGCAGGAGAGGGAAGAAAAGCATCCGTCTTGTTTGAGGGCAAGTGCGAATAAAAAAACATTATTCTAAATAATACAACTAAAAAAGAACCGAGAGTTCTTGGTAAAAAGCCCCTGAATGATGATCACTTACCCCTGAAAATCATGAACTATGTTGTACCGTTGTGGGAGCAAAACGAAACACATGGGGACAGGTTGACTCCATAAAATACACCCAACAGGTGGAAAAATATAACCAAGATCATGACAGAAAATAAAAATAATTTTTATTATTTCTTTCTTTTGTGCTTGACTAAGATAATAGCAGCACATTTGTTACATTTGAGTATTTTTCCGTAATTTGTCATCTTTTTATAATACCTCAAGAACACATTGAACATTAAAATAAGACACAAACATACTTTGTACAATAACTTTGCTGACTTGGAGTTATTATTATTATTATTATTACTGTATTAGTTATGTATTATTATTGGAAGCAGTGGCACAGAGGTTAGAGAAGGTAGACCTGTGATCGAAAGGTCGCCGGTTTGCCTCCCCCCGACCAACAACATCAAAATGTGGGTGGAGAAGGGGAAACACCCATACCTGCCTCCACCCTCATTTGCTCTACTCAGGGCCCTTCAGCATGGTCCTTAACCCCCATCATTAGTGCTGTGCGATATGACGATATATATCGTGGGGACGATAGAAACGTGTCTTTGGTGCTACTTTTATTCTATCGTCTCTATCGTGATAAATAAGAAGGGCTTCATATTGTGGTTTTGCGACATGACGGCGCTGCTTTATGTTTGACTCACGCGCGGGTTTGCAACACATGCTTTACGTTGTTAAACTCGAGATCAATGGAGACGCGGGGGCATGAAGCCGGTGTCACAACAAGGAGAAACAGCTACACAGGCAGCCCAAGAAGAAGAACTTTTACCAAAAAGAGGGGGAAGCTCACCTTGTTAGCTTCCATTATTTCGCTCCGCTGAAACTCGGAGACAAAATGGGTCCAGAGGACACGAACCCAGAGTCCAACCAAGTCCGAACTCGGGTCCAGTTAAAGCTGCACTATGTAACTTTGTAATGCAGTCTGTAACTTTTCTAACAATATATTTTTAACATATTTCTTCACTCTGTCACTATCTACTGACAGACTGATGTTAGACAAAGTAATCTCTGAAAAAAACTATAGTCCCCTTGCTTCTCTATCAGCATTTATAAAAACACTAAAAACACAGAGTGACCCGCCATTAACCAGCCAATAAAAACAGAGTTTGTAACCAGCCAATAAAAACAGAGCTTGAATTTGAATCAGCCAATAAAAACAGAGCTTGAATTTGAATTTCAGCAGGGCCAGGGGGAGCAGAGCCATATATTCATTCAACCTTTATTTATACAGGCTAGCCTCGTTGAGCCACGGGGACTCATTTACAAGAGAGACCTGTCTCACTCACACCCAGGGTCAATTTAGAGTTACCAATCAGCCTAACATGCATGTTTTTGGACTGTGGGAGGAAACCGGAGCACCCGGAGAAAACCCACGCATGCACGGAGAGAACATGCAAACTCCACCCAGAAAGGCCCCCGGACCGGGATTTGAACCGGGGACCTGCTCGCTGAGAGGCAGCAGCTCTACCAGTTGTGCCACCGTGCTGTATATATATACTGTATATGGCTCTGAGGGGGAGGGATCAGAATGCTTTGCCTGTTAAATTTTTTTCTAAGTTCTGCACTCTACAGAAAGTTACACATAGCACCTTTAACCAATACAAAACAAACCAGAGACACAACAGAACCGGAATCAAACGCAACGTTTTCTCTTTTTCTTTTACTCCAGCTTCCAGAGCGGATTTCTTCTTCATGGGTTTTATTAGCAGCCGTTGTTTTACCGCCACCTGCAGAAAATTTTGGACCAAAGTAGAAACTCAAATTTTACTTGTTTTATCACTTGTTTTATTTGAGTTTTGCTTTTGTTGCACTTTGTAGCACTTTGAGATTTTTATTAATGAAAAGTGCGTATAAATTAAATTCATTATTATTATTATTATTAACTCCTTTTCTACTTTGGTCCAAATTTTTCCTGTACACACACACACANGCCCCCCGGACCGGGATTTGAACCGGGGACCTGCTCGCTGAGAGGCAGCAGCTCTACCAGTTGTGCCACCGTGCTGTATATATATACTGTATATGGCTCTGAGGGGGAGGGATCAGAATGCTTTGCCTGTTAAATTTTTTTCTAAGTTCTGCACTCTACAGAAAGTTACACATAGCACCTTTAACCAATACAAAACAAACCAGAGACACAACAGAACCGGAATCAAACGCAACGTTTTCTCTTTTTCTTTTACTCCAGCTTCCAGAGCGGATTTCTTCTTCATGGGTTTTATTAGCAGCCGTTGTTTTACCGCCACCTGCAGCAAATTTTGGACCAAAGTAGAAACTCAAATTTTACTTGTTTTATCACTTGTTTTATTTGAGTTTTGCTTTTGTTGCACTTTGTAGCACTTTGAGATTTTTATTAATGAAAAGTGCGTATAAATTAAATTCATTATTATTATTATTATTAACTCCTTTTCTACTTTGGTCCAAATTTTTACTGTACACACACACACACATACATCGTGTTGTATATATCGTGATATATATCGTTATTGTGATATAAAAAAGTCCATATCGTGATATGTATATGATTTTTTCCATATAGCCCAGCACTACCCATCATCTACTTCCAAACAGGTTAATGTTGAAAATTAGTCTTCATGACTCAATGAGACTACCTGTATAAATAAAGATTAAATTAAAAAACAATATATTTTAGATACCCTGATGCATGCTCAATAATCCAGGTAGAAAAATCTAAAAAAGCTAAGTCTGGTCCTCTGGACACAAACAAGGTGTACCTTTAGGACCAATTGTTAGCATGATTAACTCGGTCACTTACAATGTTTCCAAATATCTGGCGTCTGTACTCATCCCTTTAGTTGGCTGCTCAGAACACCACATACAGAACACCATGGACTTTGTGGATAAGGTGAGGGATGTCATCATGGAGACTGATGAAACAATGGTCTCTTTTGATGTCACATCACTCTTTACGTGCATTCCTGTTGATGAGGCAGTAGAGGTGGTCTGTTTAAGGTTAAAATCAGACACCACTCTGAACAGCAGGACCACACTTTCCACAGAGCAACTGTGTCAACTCTTGAAACTGTGCCTGCAGTCAACCTACTTCACATATGGGGAGCAATATTATAGGCAGAAACATGGGTGTGCTATGGGGTCTCCAGTTTCTCCTATTGTTGCCAACCTGTACATGGAGGAGGTAGAAAAGAGAGCCTTGACGTCCTTTTCAGGGAGACCACCAAGTCATTGGTTCAGGTATGTTGACGACACCTGGGTTAAAATTAAATCTCAGGAAGTCCAACATTTCACTGATCACATCAACTCTGTGGATAAATATATCAAGTTCACACGAGAAGATGTAAAAAATGGCAGGTTGGCTTTCTTGGACTGTGAGGTCTCAGTTTCTGATAGAGGAAATTTGCAAACTGAGGTGTACCGCAAACCCACCAACCAGTTTCAAACCCACTCACACAGACCAGTACTGTATTTGCAGTTTGACTCCCATCACCTGCTGGAGCACAAGTTACGCCAAAAATACACTACATGCGGTCCGGCTCCGCCCTGCTCCGCAGGTCGCAGCTGAGCGAGTCCAGTTTCCACTTCCTCCGCTCAGCTCAGGTCCGCATGGATGCGCTGCTCCGAGACGCATGCGCGGGAATTGCGAGATCGCGCGATAAATCAAGTGATAAATAAGTAAGTCAGAACAAAACAATTCATTCGGTGGAAGAAGGAGAACAACAGTAGAGACTGCTGCCTTGATCTTCTCTCGTAAATGAGCGACAGGACATGGTTTGAGCAACAGGAAGTGATGTATTACATTTCAGAATAAAATACTTTATTTATTTATTTATTTATTGTATTGCGTTTGTAGGCGTAGTCATAAATGATAGTTTGACAGCATTTTTGTACAAATAAATCCGTATAGAGCTAGGATTAGTCCGCCCGTGGTGATTTTATTTTGTAAATACGGAAGTTGTGCTCGTTCCTTTTCCTGTTGGTGCGACGTAATCTTCAAAAGTTGACTCCGGCACATCTCCGGCGTCCGGCAGAAATAGAAAAATTTCTAATTTTGACGGACTGCCGTCCGCTCTCCGCAGCTCGCTGCCGCCGTGCGGAGCCAGTGTAAATTCTGTCATTGATTATAATGGGTGCGTATTTGCTGCGGAGGTCGGACCGGAGCGGGGCGGAGCCGGAACGCATGTAGTGTATTTTTGGCTTAGGAGTCATCAGGACTCTGTATCACAGAGCAGACAGCGTCCCCACTAACTCAGGAGCCAGACAGAAGGAGAAATCACACACAAAACAGGCTCTAGAGAAATGTGGATATCCTAACTGGGCCTTCCTGAAAGCAGAGAAGAAACCCAAACAGGACTCCAGCCAACCATCAGGTGAAAAGAAGGAACCCAGACCAGTGGTCATTCCGTATGTTGCGGGAGTTTCAGAGACATTGAGACGTTTATTTTCTAAACACAACGTCCCAGTGGCTTTTAAACCCCAAAATACATTACGGCAAAGACTGGTTCATCCCAAAGATCCAGTCCCCCGGCACAAACAGAGTAATATTGTGTATGCTGTTCAGTGTCAGGAGGGCTGTGATCAGTCTTATATCGGGGAAACTAAACAGCCACTGGCCAAAAGGATGGCCCAGCACAGAAGATCAGCATCATCAGGTCAGGACTCTGCGGTCTACACTCATCTCCAGGCCAGCGGTCACTCTTTCAGGGATGAAGATGTTCACATCCTGACTTAGCTTTTTTAGAACATATTTTAAACATTTTCAGCAGAGACTAAATCTTCACTACCTTTGCTTGACGTGTTTTTTGGGATTTATTGCAGACGTTTAGAAAGAAGACTAGGATCAGACTGCAGCCTCTTCTGTTCTCATTATGCTCAGTCATGTTTATAGAGCACAAAATTAGACACAAGCCACATGAGTTTAGTTGGTATCTGTTTTCATAAAATTTCTGTATTTTTGAACAATAAGTTTTTTTCCTAATATTACAACAGTGCTGTGTTAGCAATTCATTGCAGTTGACCAAGAACAAAGTGTTTTTATTAAATCATAGTGACTGATTTTGCATACATGCATTTATTTACAAGCATGCATCCTTGAGCAAATGTGTCTCTTGAGCAGGGCAACAAACAGAATTTATAAATGTGCTCACCTTCCCACATTTATACTCTGTTAAAGGAGAAAACACAAGGTGGTGCTTTGAGGTTTCTGAATTAATGCTGGTGAGTCCGACTAGGTTAATAAATATTTAACATAGCATTTAGGCTCTTTAAACTGTTTTTTTTTTTTTTTACACACGTTGCACTTGTCAGGATCTTCTTTGGAGGGCTGTGAAGAGATTACTCACCAGTGATTGCATGTATTTGCACAGGCGTAGGTGTTTACTGGGAGGTTTTGATTTGGGAAAATGCTGCTTTTAGCGTTGATCCTACCCGGACTGTGTGGTCCTTCTTGTCCTCCTGAAACACTTCAAAGGGTCAAACCTGCATGCACACCGGCTGTCTTAACACTAGTCATTAGAAAACACCCACGCCGTTTGAATATTATCATAGTGTCTCTCCTTCACCTTTGCCATTTCAACAGCCCTTTCATTCAGTGTGTATGTGCACATAAATGTGCAAGCAGTAGTAAAGCAGCTTCAATAAAGGATATAAGTATGCAAGAGCTTAATCCACCCCACATTATCATTCTGTAGCTGCTGCTAGGAGGGAAATACTGCAGTCACCTTCCACACAGTCAGCACAACAGCAGGGTTATTAGCTGGTTGGATGATGGCAGTAAGGAATACACACCCATCCATCAATCCATCCATCCATTATAATCCATCCATCATCCATCCATTATAATCCATCCATCTATTCATCCATTATAATCCATCCACCCATCTATCCATTATCATCCATCCATCCATTCATCCATCCATCCACCCATCCACTTGTCCATCCACTCATCCATCCATCCATCCATTCAGGTATCTCTTGTAAATGAGTCCTCAAGGCTCAATGGGATTATCCTGCCTAAATAAAGGTTGAATGAATCCATCCATCCATCCACTTGTCCATCCATCCATTCACACATCCATCTATCCACTTGTCTATCCATCCTTTATACCCATCCATCCATCCACCCATCCATCCCTACACTCATCCATCCATCCATCCAGCCATCCATCCATCCCTTCATTAATCCATCCATCCATCCCTTCATCCATCCATCCATCCATCCATCCATCCATCTGATGCTTTTAAAAGCATATGGAAAGAACCATTCAAGCCAGCAGAGTAAGATGTTAATAACATGAACTCATCAATCAGCAGCCATGTTCACTCACTGAAAGAACATCATGGGATTCCATGTTTTTCTAAATATTGTCTCTCTGGCATTTTTCCAGGCTTCTCTGTGATCTTTGCAAGGAAACAGTCAAATTTTTATCAAAAACCAATTTAGTGTGTAACACTAACTGGAACAAGTCAATTTAAGGGCTGCAGCACAGATCCAGACACAAATTTAAAACAGCTAATTTTTTAGATACCAGAGGAAAAATATTCAAATTTTGAGCTGTCTGTGTTCTTTCTTTCTATCTAATTTAGAAATAAGAGATAGTGATATAGTTCGCTGATAAACAATGCAGTCATAATGCAGTCTTTGTTAATGTTGAAGGATTTGTGCTGCAAAGAACATTTAAATGTTGCCATAATCACATCATTCTGTTAGAGGGTGAGTATTTTTGATTTAGTTTTCAGGTAGGAACTCTTCCTGGAATCACTACAATCACATTCAGGTGTGAGCAGCCTTCTTGAGTGAGACACACCTGCTCATCAGGGTTGCCTATCTCCTCTCACTCACATGTTGCTGCAGCTTGGCATTTTCCTCTCCCTGATTACCTAATTTTTGAGCTTAAAGGTTCAGTATGCAGTTTCTGTAGAACTGCAGCAGTTAGAAATATTTTCAACAGGCAAAGCATTCTGATCCCTCCCCCTCAGAGCCATATGTGGCTCTGCCCCCTTGTGGTCTGTTGAATTTCAAATTCAAGCTCTGTTTTTATTGGCTGATTCAAATTCAAGCTCTGTTTTTATTGGCTGGTTACAAACTCTGTTTTTATTGGCTGGAAAATGGCGGGTCACCTTTTCTTTTTAGAAATGCTTATTTACCACCTGGAGAAGCAAGGGGACAATATATATATATATTTTTTTTCAGAGATTACCTGGCTAACATCAGTCTGTCAGGAGGTAGTGACAGAGTGAAGAAATATGTTCATAAAAAAAGCTACATACTGCAGCTTTAATAAAACTTTTAGTTAACTCTTTTGGCTTGTGGTCCTCATTGTGTTACAGCCTTTTTGAGTGAGTGGGGTATAACAGTTCATCTCATAAAGAACAGTGATGTTACTGCCACACAATTTGCACATTGTGTGAGTCTAATAAATTGATCTACATTATTCAAGTTTAAAAAGCTAAGTCTGGTCCTCTGGACATTCAAAAAACAAAACAAAGCAAAAAAATTGTAGAAACGTTTTGTCTTTCGTTCGAAAGACTTCCTCAGTCTGAGATGCTGTATTCAGCTCAGTCTTATAAATAGCACCCTCTCACAGTGGATCAACCAGTTGGCTGATGACAGCCGAAACCAGCTGCTCACATGATCAAGGAGGACCATCAGCCTAACGATGGATCGTTAGCACCCTGATGGTTGTTTGCTATTCACAGAGGGCTGAGTGATACTAGCAATAACAGCATTGTAAGAGGGGGACAGTTGAACCCGGAGGCCTCCACCCTGTTTAATGATGGACGGTTTCTTTTCACAAAGATGGCCTCCTTTACTCCTCTCTCAAACCATTGTTCCTCTCTATCAAGGATGTGAACATCTTCATCCCTGAAAGAGTGACCGCTGGCCTGGAGATGAGTGTAGACCGCAGAGTCCTGACCTGATGATGTTGATCTTCTGTGCTGGGCCATCCTTTTGGCCAGTGGCTGTTTAGTTTCCCCGATATAAGACTGATCACAGCCCTCCTGACACTGAACAGCATACACAATATTACTCTGTTTGTGCCGGGGGACTGGATCTTTGGGATGAACCAGTCTTTGCCGTAATGTATTTTGGGGTTTAAAAGCCACTGGGACATTGTGTTTAGAAAATAAACGTCTCAATGTCTCTGAAACTCCCACAACATATGGAATGACCACTGGTCTGGATCTGGGTTCCTTCTTTTCACCTGATAGCTGGCTGGAGTCCTGTTTGGGTTTCTTCTCTGCTTTCAGGAAGGCCCAATAGCCTATATGCCACGGGTAGTGGTGACGTACTTCCGTTAAAATATGACTCACACGCTTCACTTCCGGCTCTCATCTACTGCTGGTGTTGTTAGCGGTAGCTTCTAGAACTAGACCATGTAAAAGACACAAAAGGTAAATTATCTGCGAGCTACTGGTACAACAAGAGAGATTTGTTGTGTGCCGTTGTGTCCAGTGAATAGCAGGGACAATAGAGCGCTTAGTTTTTTATATTTTAATGCCAGAGTTCGTGGCTAACCGAGTTAGCCTTAAAGCTAACACTCGGTTGTAGCCGGCGTTTTAAACCTCAGAATATTCAAGAGCCAGCATCAAACAGTGGTTAAAAAAGAGCTGTACCTGCATTGTTCCAGTGGAATAGATCCCTTCCACTTCCATGACCGGGGCTTTGGGAGAAGCAGCAAAGAGGACAGCGAGGAGGAGGAGAACACAGCTGCAGCTCAGTAAGAAACACGATTATCACTCGACTCCACACTTGTAGATTTAATGTTGGAGTCATGATGAGTGATTTAATACAAGTTTGTAACTACATACTTTTAAAATAATATTCAGATTTTAACATATGTTTTCTAATCTGTAAACATGTTTGTAAACTCTTAGTAACTTCAGAGCTGTTACACCTCTGAAATATTCTCTGCCGTTTCCTTTAATATGAAACCAGAACTGTTTCACTCCAATTAAACATTTAATTTCCTGAGATGTAATTAATTTATTTTAAAGCATAACTCTCATAAAGAGTTCTCCGTTTGGTTTTTTACTTGTAGGTAAATATGAACACTTGTTTTGTTTTTTCCAGGTTTGCATCATCTGACCTCCTGATGTGTTTATGGGCCATGACTGCTCTGCTCTGCCATTCATGGTCGGTGTTCACCAAGAACTGAGAGGAACTCCCCATCAAGTTCAACTTGTGTTTATTTGTCTTATACAGGTTAACACAGAGTTAACAGTACAATGAAGTGCTCAGGATGAGAAGAGCAGATTTGACTTGCTAAAAATCAAAGAACAAACTACTGTATGTATACTAAAAGCATGCACAGTGAAAAAGTAATTATAATATTCACAAAGTCCTGAAGAGAGACGGATATAACAATGCAGCAGGATGAATTTGAATTAACTACGGTACTGCAAGTATTTCAAGCTAGTAATATAAGCTAGCATGCACATAAAGTTTTAAATATATATATATAAATATATACACATACAGTATATATAATAATATATAATTATATATATATGTGTATATATTTATATACGTATACAGTATATATATATATATTTAAAACTTTATGTGCATATATATGTATGCACATAATCAACATTACACAGGTTGTGTGACAGGTTATTGCACAAGTACTGTAGTGACATTGAGATTTAATTATTAGTTATTACCAGTTGTTCAGTGTTATTTATTGATTATTTAACTCATACCCTGCAGCCCGTTGAGTTCTTCCTGTTCTTAAATGACCTTGACCTTGGATCAAAGCAACAGGACCTTGCTGACCCGTACGGTGTCCATCAGTCCACGGTCACAGATTTTCACAGCAACTTTTTATTGACAGTACTCGGCTCTACCTGAAGAGCAGATATGCAGAAATCTACCTGCAGACTTCAAGGACTACCCTGACACTACAGTCACACTACTTACTACTTGTAAGAAAATAAAATGTTCAAAACATTCTGACTTTTGTCTTCATTGATGTATTATCACCCAAAAAAAATGTGTACTGTATTTTGGTTTAAGACAGGCTTAGAGTCGTTTTAGCCATTTTATTAAAAAGAAATTTGATGATAATGTTACATTACTGTACAAAACGTATGAGTCAAGCTAAATGAGGCACAATATTTAAACACTGTTTAAATTATATTATTATTATTACATCTTCTGACTAACTCCCAGCTTCCTCGACTGCTTTTGGAGTATGCTGGTGAAGATTCTCAGTCGTCCAGGACATGTTTTCAACAAAACAGGACACTTCTTCCAACAGAGGTGGTGGTAGAAGAGTGGAGAGCTTTAGGAGGCTCTGATCCATTTCAAATGAGAGAGCTTCAATAGTGAAATTAAATTACTGCTTTTGGAGATTTAAAAACATGTAATCAGTCAGATTACAGTGCTCAGTGGAACAACTTGTTTGTATTTGGATCCAATCTCTACGGTGGCCCCAAGGTGTAAATCAACAACATTGGAAAAAACGGAATTACATTTAAAAAAACACAACAAAAACAACAAAAACACAACGACATTTGAAAAAACAGAATTACATTTGAAAAAACGAAATTACATTTGAAAAAACACAACAACATTTGAAAAAACGGAAGTGGCCAAAGCGGAAGTAGAAAAAAACAAATTACATTAAGCCAAACCGGAAGTGGCCAAAGCGGAAGTAGAAAAAAAACAAATTACATTAAGCCAAACCGGAAGTGGCCAAAGCGGAAGTGGCCCAAATCACATTAGGAAAAAAACGGAATTACATTTGGAAAAACACAACAAAAACAAGAAAAACACTACAACATTTGGAAAAACGAAATTACATTAAGACAAACTGTTGTTTTTTCCACTTTTTTTTTTTACTTTATTAACAACATAAAACCGAACACAGCACACACACACACACACACACGCATGCACACACACACACACTCACAAACAAACACACGGAGGTACAGTTAGCATGCTATCCGTTAGCCTGTAAACTGTTTGTTAGATTTTTCTACCTGGATTGTTGAGCATGCATCAGGGTGTTTTGTTCATGCTTAAAGAAGACATGACGCTGGAAGAACTCAGAAGTATCTTAAAGGTAAGGAAGTTTTATTGACGTACATTTCAGTTTACACTCGTGTAGTAATGTGTTGTTTACATAACGTGCTCATTGAAACGTTAAATGAAGCCCACGATTTTGCAAACTATAAATATATTTGTCCACAGAGAACTAACCTAGTGTGTGTTAGTTAGCAAGTGTACCAGCGATTAGCTGTTTAAGTTGACGTAGCATAAATGCTAAAACAAGTTTCTTCAGTTTTAATATTTACACTGGGCAGCTGTTTAAACTGTGCTCGGCTTTAATCTGCCAGTCACCACAAATCTTAATATATTGGTTGCATGCTTTAAATCAACGAGGCTAGCCTGTATTGATAAAGGTTGAATGAATGAATGAAAAATGCACAGTATAGATGACAACCTTTAGTTTGTTCGGACGTACTCTAAGTGATTTAATGTTTCCCTGGAGGTGTCGCAATGAATTAATGAATGACATTGCTGTCAGTGTACAGTAAAATGTACAATGAAATTAGAAGTATCTATTATACATTAAGTAATAAAAGCAAACCAACTACATCACAGATGTACACACTACATATGTACACAGTACTTTATAAAAAAAATATACTAGTGAATCTAGAACAGTGGTAGTTCCAGCAGGTGTTCTTAACTGTGAATGCACATCATGTAAATACTGTTGTAAAGTACCCTGATGCATGCTCAGTAATCCAGGTAGAAATGGATCAGTCTGTGCTCAGGTGTTATGAGCCCAGGTTGCTCTGATAGTGGCCTTTAGCTCCTCTGAATTATCACANATGTACAATGAAATTAGAAGTATCTATTATACATTAAGTAATAAAAGCAAACCAACTACATCACAGATGTACACACTACATATGTACACAGTACTTTATAAAAAAAATATACTAGTGAATCTAGAACAGTGGTAGTTCCAGCAGGTGTTCTTAACTGTGAATGCACATCATGTAAATACTGTTGTAAAGTACCCTGATGCATGCTCAGTAATCCAGGTAGAAATGGATCAGTCTGTGGCACTGCTCAGGTGTTATGAGCCCAGGTTGCTCTGATAGTGGCCTTTAGCTCCTCTGAATTATCACATCTTCCTCTTCATCCTACAACTGTTGTAAAGTGTTCTCATATATACAATTGTCAAACACTGCTGTAAAAATATAACTTTATTTCATCCAATTCTCAGGTGGCGTGCAGGTGCCCATGGTTTCATCATGCTGCTCCCATGTTGGCTGCTGGACCTGCATGGCAGAATGAAAGAACTAACAGAGTGTTGCCCAAATTGTCAAGCTGATGGTATTAATAATAAGATGGTATTAAAGTTCTTTGGTCTTGCTGAGGTATTTTATGCACTTGAAAAAAATTCTGCAATTAATTTTGTAGACTTGATAATTTTCATGTACTTTCTTTTTTTTCACCTGTTCTTCCATTACATTTAAACAATATTGTATTTGTGTGATGCTGACTTTAGTCATGATAAATCTTACAGTATTTCAGTATTTAGATTTTTTTTCAATCTTCCCCCTTTTTTTTTCTTGTCTATTTTTGTCTTCTACTGTATATCCATTTGGTATATGTGAATATTTGAAGTCAGCAATTCTGAAATAGTTACATCCAATATTTTTTGTTAAACAAACATCATTGTACAAAATAAAACAGTTCTATTACAGTTTACCGGTTGATTTACTTATAACACTTTCTTTACCACCAAGTCTTAAACTGACTGTTTCTCTTCAAGATTTTTTTCTCATTAAACCTTTATTTATACAAGGTTACTCTCATTGATTCACGAGGACTCTTGTTGAAGCTCTCGGCCTTGACCTCTCTAAATGGTTTTAATAATCTGTTGGAATCCTGGCAAAAAGCAATACAGACATGTTCCTGTTTTTGATTTTCTACATCTACCTTATAATGTTTTGCTAGTTTTGATACTTGGTTAAAAAAAAAATCTTTATTTCTGTCTTATGTTTGTTTATTGTTTAAGGAAATTCTACCATCGTTCTTTAGTTTGTAGCAGGTCGCTCTTGTAAATGAGTCCACGAGGCTCAATGGGATTTACCTGACTAAATAAAGGTTGAATGAATTGTAGATGAGACCTGTTTTAAACAAAAACCACAGATGAGGTACAGCCAACAATAGACAATAAAAATTTACGTCAACAAATTTTATTACAATTTATTACTGCTTTAATAGAATGTTCCAAACATTAAGATGGGGATTAAAGAATATATTTAAGGTTCAAATCACAGTATAAAACAAAACTAAACACATTAAATTACAATAAAATGATTATGATAAATGACAATGTTCAGTCAGGTCATCTGGACAGTTTTTTTTTTCTGACTCACAAAAAAAAAACAATCCAGTTGACCTGACTGAACATAGTTGGATGATCAATATCAGTTTTCACTTTAAAAGGAGAATTAAGATAGGTTCAAATGCAGGTGCTGGTCATAAACTTAAATTATTGTGAAAAAGTTTATTTCAGTAAATTCATTCAAAAAGTGAAACTTGTATATTCATTCATTACACACAGACTGATGTATGAGCATGTACCATACAGCTTGAAATATATCAGTCTGTGTGTAATGAATGAATATAATCTACATGTTTCACTTTTTGAATAGAATTACTGAAATAAATCAACTTTTTCATGATGTTCTAATTTTATGACTAGCACCTGTAGTTTGTGTCTAAAACTTGGCTATGTCCAAGAGGGTGAAATACAGTTCTGAGGCTGATTGCCAGTCTTGTGGTTGCTGCAGTCCATTTTGTTCTACAGCCAGTTGCAGGTACTCCTCAATGAGTGGATCACCACACACATCAGTAGCTTGTGTTGCTTCAGGGAACACATCCAGTTCCGTCTCCTCAACAGCAAATCCAGTCCCTTGAACCATATCTGCAAAACAATAGAATTGAAGATGCAAATGTGAAGGATTATTTTTACATTTACTACAAATACTTTTAAATGTGGGAGTGGTGGAGCAGAGGTTAAGAAGGTGAGCCTGAGATCGGAAGATCGCCAGTTCTTGCCCTGGTACCGACATCAAAAATGTGGCTGGGATAAGTGAAGCAGTCACACCTGTCTCCACCTTCATCTGCCCCACTCTGGGCCCTTGAGCAAGGCCCTTAACCCACACCATCTATTCCCCCGGGAACCCTAGATGCAGCTCTCTGCTCCACACAGAGGGCTGTGGTAGCTCGGTGGTCTGTGGTTATGTCAGGAAGGACATCCTGCGTAAAAACAATTGCCAAATCTTCGTGCGACTAGTTCGCTGTGGTGACCCCTGACGAAGGGAGAAGCCGAAAGAAGAAGAAAACAAAAAAAAACTACAAATACTTTTAAATATCAAATGTGTTTCATGACTTGTATGACACGTATGAGAGCACGCCCAGTGACAGCTTACAACATACCAGCTTAGCTCACATGTGTACAATGATTAAAATATACTTTACCAACTTGGGCTATAACATACCACTTTTCATTATTATTTCATGCAAATGGCTACTTCATTCTGTGAAGATGTCAATTACCGTACCTGTGAGGCAAGAGATATAGTTCATTTGGAATCCTCCCAGGACATGATGCAAGTCTGCTTGGCCGGATCCTGTGTTTGTTCCACTGCTCTGTGCATTCATCTAGGTCTTTTTGCAGAACACTGAGGAAGCAGAATCTCAGCAAGCATTTGTGTTCGTGGGTTCCACTGAAGTTCCCTGAATCTCTTATGTCTGCAAACAAGTCCATCCAAAACTGAGACCTGGAGATACATTAGAATAGAAGTTGCTTTTTTAAATTATTGATTAAATAAATGTCTCCCCTACTCCACTTTTCACTTTTGATTACATGTAAAGCATGCTACAAAAGTATGTCATAAACAAAATAATGCTGCTTATTTTTCAGACAGTCTAAAACATTTTTGTGTGCTCTGTAACTGGACAGACAAACTAAAGGTTGTTATCTATAGTTAAATACTACTGTGCATTTTTCATTCATTCATTCAACCTTTATCAATACAGGCTAGCCTCGTTGATTTAAAGCATGCAACCAATATATTAAGATTTGTGGTGACTGGCAGATTAAAGCCGAGCACAGTTTAAACAGCTGCCCAGTGTAAATATTAAAACTGAAGAAACTTGTTTTAGCATTTATGCTACGTCAACTTAAACAGCTAATCGCTGGTACACTTGCTAACTAACACACACTAGGTTAGTTCTCTGTGGACAAATATATTTATAGTTTGCAAAATCGTGGGCTTCATTTAACGTTTCAATGAGCACGTTATGTAAACAACACATTACTACACGAGTAATGTAAACTGAAATGTACGTCAATAAAACTTCCTTACCTTTAAGATCCTTCTGAGTTCTTCCAGCGTCATGTCTTCTTTAAGCATGAACAAAACACCCTGATGCATGCTCAACAATCCAGGTAGAAAAATCTAACAAACAGTTTACAGGCTAACGGATAGCATGCTAATGCTAACCTCCGTGTGTTTGTGTGTGAGTGTGTGTGTGTGTGTGTGTGTGTGCATGTGTGTGTGTGTGTGCTGTGTTCGGTTTTATGTTGTTAATAAAGTAAAAAAAAAAAAAGTGGAAAAAACAACAGTTTGTCTTAATGTAATTTCGTTTTTCCAAATGTTGTAGTGTTTTTCTTGTTTTTGTTGTGTTTTTCCAAATGTAATTCCGTTTTTTTCCTAATTTGTTTTTTTCTACTTCCGCTTTGGCCACTTCCGGTTTGGCTTAATGTAATTTGTTTTTTTCTACTTCCGCTTTGGCCACTTCCGGTTTGGCTTAATGTAATTTGTTTTTTTCTACTTCCGCTTTGGCCACTTCCGTTTTTTCAAATGTTGTTGTGTTTTTTCAAATGTAATTTCGTTTTTTCAAATGTAATTCTGTTTTTTCAAATGTCGTTGTGTTTTTGTTGTTTTTGTTGTGTTTTTTCAAATGTAATTCCGTTTTTTCCAATGTTGTTGATTTACACCTTGGGGCCACCGTACAGCTGAGGGCTGTGTGTATGTGTTCAAGGAGATAGAAGGAGGGTGTGCGAGTGGGAGAAAGAAGACGGCAGGAGGATTTCCAAGTATAAAACTATATTGTTTTATATTGAGATAGTCTCAACTTATATCCCCCCAAAAAATGATATCAATATTTTAGACCTGGCTGGACATGCTTTCTGTCTGAGAAGAACTCAATTAAGATAGGAAAAGCTAAAAAGAAACTGTCCAGATGAACTGATTGAGAATGAGCGGATCAATTAAGATAGGTTTAAGACACCCCCAACAACTCCCGATTCCTTTGAGAGAAATTGTTTTCCACAAATTTCTTGATCATGTTCAAATTTTAAGTGGCAAGACTGTGAGCCTCTGCCACCCAATCAAGAAAACTGAGAAGCCACGTGAACACCTGAATTGTGTGCCAGCCTGGTGACTACCGGTACCTTTGCGAATGCTGTTCTTGAGATACTATCTTTGGCAGTGCAAACCCTCTTCTCCTGTGTCACTCGACCATGACAGAAGAAAGGAAATGGTTTGAACAAAATGAAAACAGAAACACGCAGTGGAAAACTGCATGGAAATATAAAATGTGACATTCCTGTTTGTTTCATCTTGATACAATGAAAATAATAACTATACCAATGATTGGAATAAAATATCTGCAGTCAGCTGTTCATGAAGTAACACACAGACCTAATTTTAGTTTTGACAACAAACTGCTACAAAAATATCAACAAAGTCAATTACTTAGAGGTCCACTGACATTATCTTTGAACTTTGCATAAAATGATACAAGATATATATCTTGTATCATTCAACTATGTTTGTTTTTGCAATCAAAATGATAAATTAATGAAAATTCCTTTCAAAGAGAGTTTAAAATTAAAAACCGTGTTTCTTCAAGGAAAATCCGACTACACGCGAATGCAACATCTGTGACGTAGGAAGGAGGATCTTCAGTCTGCGTGCTAGGATAACTCATAACGTATTCTCTGCCAGATCGCTTTTTTTTTTGTATAACTTGAAAAATGCTGGTACGTTGTGTCGCATTTGGGTGTTCTAATATCATCAGTGAACAAGTGAGCCTTTTCACTTTCCCAAAAGATGCAAGACCTTCGTCAAGAATAGAATAAATAAAGCTGCCCCCCCGGAGCTCCCTCGCTTCCTGAAGAGGTAAGACTAAAACAAAATAAGGGTGCGGACCTAAATTAGAACGTGCTGTTTCTGCTCATCTAACTTCCTGCTTCCCAAACTGAAGACAAATCGCTCAAATCTTAACTTAAATTGATAATTTTGTCGTTTTATTTCTTGTTCGCCATGAATATTGAAAAGGGGCGTTCTAAAGACGTTCTCCTTGCAACGTCACAGATGTTGCATTCGCGTGTAGTTGGATTTTCCTTTAAGTAACACGGTTTTTAATTTTAAACTCACTTTGAAAGGAATTTTCATTAATTTATAATTTTGTTTGCAAAAACGAACATAGTTGAATGATACAAGATATATATCTTGTATCATTTTATGCAAAGTTCAAAGATGATGTCAGTGGACCTTTAAGCAACTGTGCATGCCGCTGGCAACAAACGTGTTTCAGCCATCATAATGCATTATGCATGAAAGCAGGAAACTTTAGCTAGATTTATACTCGACGCGTTGCGCAGCGCGCGCCAAAAGTGACGCAATATCACCGTCCCCGCCCTTGCGCATAGGCCCCGCGTGTCGTTTTGGCGCATGTCGCGCACCTCCAAATTTTTCAAACTCCGCAAGGCTAGTGCGCGCGCCGTGGGCGCTACTGAATTGATTGACAGGTCGGGTGGGGACCTCACCCGACAGCCTTCACGCTCTTCACGCCAGAGCCTGCAGCTGTCTGTGCCACTGTGGTCATGGAGACTGTGTCGCGACGCATGGAGGAATGTTTTGTATGTGACAAATGTATTAAATTCCCCTTCTTCATCCCTGATCTGGACTTTTCTTTTGTTTGTTTTTTGGTTTGTCCGTAAAAGAACAGCACTTTGCCATGCGCCGCCGTGCGTCAACGAAAAACACAGCGGCGACACTGTAAACGCATGAAGCCGCATGGCTAAGTGCGCGCGCAGCGCACGCGCTCCAGCCAGCAGACCAAAGCACGAGTATAACTAGGCCTTTACTTTGGATCAGTATTGCGCAGTGAGAAAAAAGACATTTTACCTCTAATCGATTAACTTCTTATTCATGATGCAACACAGTCAAACCTCTCTGTGTCACATTTTTCTGTGGGAAGACCACAGGCACATTTAAGTAGATCATTTGTTGCTTGTATTTAACCCACAGCAATATTCATGACCAGAAGCTATAAATGACTCCTATAGATTAGCTGAATCTAGCTGAATCTGGCATCAAACCAACAGCAAACATCCAAGATGTTCCAGAGTGCTTTATATTCAAGGCTGCCATTCAGTGGCTTTCCATTAAGGATGAAAATGAACTGTAAAGACTATACTTATATAACACTAAAGCACAGGCAAAAAATATAGTGACTATTATTTTGGCTTTCCATTTATTGTTGCATTAAGAATGTGTCTGGTGTAAATGAGATTGCGCACTGGAAAAGACAGAAGGGATTGTTCTTTAAATATCCAAAATGCGAACAATGATGCAATCAAACCCTGGATTTGTGTTTCAGGCCACGATCAGAAGCAACCGGTGGAAAGAGTGTGAATTTTACAGCAGAAGAGAAAAGACAGGAAAAAAAGCAAACAAATCAAAGTGCCGTTTTCTCCTGATGATGTGTGGGGACAGAACTAGTGGATGAATGGGATTGCAATGCTGGCCTATTTACCTGGTCCTCACGTGCTCACTTCTCTCATCCCCGCTGTCTCTCTATTCCCCTTGCCATTTCTTTATTTATTTCCTTCTTTATTTCCTTCCTTCCATCTGTCCATCCATCCATCCAATTTTTTTACTCGCTTCTTCTTTCCAGGTTGCAGCAAGCTGGTGTCTATCTCCAGCAGTTACTGTTGGAGACGCCAGGTACAGTCTAGCTAGGTCGCAAGACCATCACAGGGTCATTCATATAAAGACAAACGAAATGCAGTCATTCACACTCTTACCACACACACCTATGTACAATTTAGCGTAATCAATTAGCCTAACATGCATGTTTATGATCTATGACAAAACCCACACATGCAAACTCTACCCTGAAAGTCAGGTCGGGAGGCAATCCTACAGCCTCCTCACCAAAAAAACAACTGCTCTCTAACCATTACACCGCCATGCTGCCCCCCTTTCCTTTCCTTTTGTTTAAATTTTAACAAGGTCTGAAACAGAGGAGGGCTGAAACGGGCATCCGGGGTGTTCTGGCTCAGCTTTGTGTCACATGCAGAGGCCATGTGAACAAAGTGGCACTGTGGGAGAGGTGGCTGGGGG
>JBBPBX010049153.1:0-14574 GCA_038048925.1 Garcialebias charrua
TATTTATAAGTTTGTTTGCAAAAACGAACATAGTTGAATGATAAAACATATATATGTAGTGCACTATGATGCATAGTTACAAGATGATGTCAGTTCAGCTTTAAAGTGTTTATTGTGGTGCAGGATTAATTTTATTGTCTTATGTGCAGAAAGGGGGATGAGTTGAAAAGTTTGATAGCCACAGGGAGGAAGGACTTCCTGTGTTGTTCTGTGCAACACCTCGGTGGTCTCAGTCGGTGACTGAAGGTGCTGTGATGAATCCAGGGTTTCATGCAGAGGGTGTGACATGTTGTTCAGGATCTGGAGCAGGTTCCTCAGCATCCTCTGCTCAGACACCTCTGTCAGATGGGTTTATCGAGTCTGTTGGCATCAGGTTTCTCCACCCTGAGGCCCCAGCACACCACAGTGTAGAAGAAGATGCTGGAAACCACAGAGTGGTAAAACATCTGCAGCATGGTTCTGCAGATGTTAAAGGACCCGAGTCTCCTCAGAAGAAAAAGGCAACTTTGCCCTTTCTTGTAGAGAGCGTTGGTCTTAGCTGTCAGACAGAAGCAGTTCATTTTGTTCTTTGCTCTTGTTCCATATGGGACTATAACATTTAAAGTCAAACTTAGAATTTGTCTGAATGATTTGGCTCCATTTTTTTCTTTATTACGTTAAAAATGTGTTTTAATCAGTTAAAAAAGATACCAGGGTTTAAGATGTTTATCCGTCTTCCAACCTTTCTAAGCACCGGTCTGAATGGCGGATAAGAAAGTGCCATCAGCGACTCCTAACCTTCTGCACCAATCTTCAGCTAAACGTTAACGTTTATTTAAGCAGCCGTTTAGTGTTCTGAATAATCTGCAGCTGAGCAGTTGTGTAGCTGTGCGTAACATAATGAGCTTCGCATGCCGTCTAACTGATAAACAATTTCTTTGCCTTCAGTGTGACTTTTAATGAAGTGGAAACTTATATTGTCTGGAGCGACCCTATTCGGAGGGGCTCATTAAATGGGGTAAATAAGTGCCTCCTTGCACGTCTAACATTCTCCTCCAGAGGGCACAATCGTTATGTCTCCATATCTGCTTGTTACTGCTACTCCAAACCTTCAGGTCAAGCCAATTAGGAGGAAGTGAGGTAAGTGAGGGTAATTAGCCTTTTGCTTTGGGTGCTTAATGACGCTCAGTTCAAACTGTCCTCATTAAAGTCCTGTACCTGGGCCATAATTAGGCTGTGAATACATTCAAAAGGAGGTGGCTATGCCAGATGGACACAATTATTGCTCAACCAATCAAGGGCTGTCTTAATGAGCATCGTGGTCATTTGAGTACAGGCACCAGATGAGCACTATCAGTCAGATACTATATGGAGAAGCTTGAGACTATAATGCCCCATATAGTCAACACTGTGTGATAACATTAAAACACATATCTAAGAAACATTTGAAATAGTTGCTGATTAACCTGCCTATTTTAAGAACTAGAAAATGGTTTTATTTGCTGAAATGACTAAATGGCAGTCCCAGTCAGTAGAGGTCTTTGGGTAAAGTTTGCTTAAGACTCTGAAAAGCTGGAAGCTTAAATCTGATGTAAACCACATTTGTCATTTTTCTGCAGACTTGGGCTTGATATTTATGGCTCTGAAAATGGGCTTCACTTCTGATTCGTTTTGGTAGCCGCCATCCAAATTGCCTTCCCAGGAAAGCAGGAGAGCCAGGAAGGGTGCAATGGCTCTCTGTCAACTTTAAAGTGGCTCTCCTCAAATTGGCCCTTGTTTGCTCTCACTCTCACACACACAGGCAGCCACATCAGAGTTCACCTTGAACGCTGTAAAACAGTCAAATTGTACATTTATTTGGCCTTCCATCATTTTCTTTGCATCTTTTTTTTTTTGCCGCAGGGTTTCTGGTGGACGTCTTCGGTGACTACAAGTACCTGTTCTTCATGTGTGGAGGAGTGATTATTGCTGGCGGGGTCTTTCTCTTCGTCATGAACATGTACAACTACCACATGCTAGAAAAAGAGAACAGCCTCGAGAACCAAGATGAGGCGAACGACGCAGAGGAACAGACGGACTTGAACGAGCCGGAGGCGACGAACATGAACACTGACAGACAACGGCCAGAGCTGGAACTCGACAAAGAAACAAATTAATCAGAACTACTGACTGATTTTAAAACGACTTGTTAAAAAAACTTGCCCTCTGCCATTAAAGTCTTACTGATGAGATGGAGCACAAGTAAAAGAAAGCAAAAAAGCTTTCGTCCATTGAAAATGTTGGGTACAGCTTGGATTCTTAAATATATATTTTTACCTGTAATATCGTATGATGGTACATTAAGATGTTCAAGTTTAGACCAAAGCCCACTGCTCCAAATATATCAGCCATATGTGCAATGCTGGCATTGTCGGCCAGTGTCGACGGTCATGGTTCCAAAACCACTACAATATTTTTTGTCAAATACTGTAATTTTTCTGTTTAAACACATTTTAATGACATTCCAGAGCCAATGCAGAGATTTCTCAAGAGAAGAATGTAGAGGAAACTCCCACTCCCCTTACGGTTCCTGCGAGCTGTCAAGTCAGCGGTGGATGACGGCAGAATCAGGGAAAACCCCTTAAACGTTGCACCTAATTAGAAAAATAAAGTTGACTGTAAGTTTTAGGTACCAAAAACAGAAGTTCATGGCTTAGCCATCAATGCATCTTCCCGATTATTCCTTTCAAAGTATGTGTTTTGACCTAACAAGCTACAAGAGTTAGCATCTCTACAGTCAAATGAAGGACGCGCTAACGTTAGCTTGTCCAGCTCTCATCGTCAGTTTATAAAAACAAACACGGCAGGGAAGAGTTCATGTTTACCTCAATAATTACAAATAATTAATGGTATTATTATAAAATGTACTCGCTTAAAGAAATTGGTACCTTTTTTGTTGTTATCTACCTGGATGATTGAGCTTACAACCCTTTTTCTGAACCACTTTGGCCTTGGTTGTCCTCAGGCTGTTTCTGTGAGTAGCAAGTTGACCATCCGACCTAAAATATTAGATTGTTGTACATTTTTTTATTTATTTAAATTTTTTATTCATTTCAAATTTAAAACACAAATGAAACAATTTACAAACCATATGAAAAAAAAACAGATTTAAAATGAAAGGAAGCAGAAGAAGAAACAAATCTTATAATATCTGTACATGATGATTGATTGTTTTGAACGTGTTAAAAGTCTACTTCTGAGATTCCAACAGGAGGTTGACTTGAAACACAGCAGTGAGGGCTACCTATGGGACAGTTCTTAAAATAAACAATGGAAACACCATTACTGCTACTTTAATTCAATAGTCCTTGAAGGAATGCTTATCGCCAGCTACCTTTCCGGAGAGTTTGAAACTAAAATCATTTTTTATTGATTAACCTCAGAGGTATAGCTGTTTCAGTTAAATTGTGAAAAGGACATTCTGCACAATCTCATGCCTTAACTGTGTGTTGTGAAGGACTCTCAGCTATATTTTAGCTCAATGTCTGTAAAATTAATTTAACTTAAAGCCATTTATGTGTTGCTCTGAATAATTACGTTTGGCTGTAGCAGTACTACTTTTAGCAGGTTTTTTTTTAATAACTTTTAATAGATTGTACATTTTGTCAACTTTTTTGTTGTTTGTTTTCATATTGTAAAATTGTGGTGCTTTTGCTCAACGTTATCTAAAACATGTCAATATCTTATTCTGACCCATGCCTGGCTGGTTCTGTCCAATACGTATTTAAAGACTCCAGCTTTGCACACACAAAGTTTACAACATGTGCTGTTTAACCATAGCCTGGTTAAAACCAGACCCTTGTCCTTCACTTCGCTTTGTACTAGGATCTGGGACTTCTCTCATAGACAAGGATTTCTCCGGTAGATTTTTGACCGGACCAATCAGAGAACAGAAGGCGGAGTTTTGTTAGTTTAGCCTGGCGAGGTCCAGGCTATTCAGATAAATAGCTCAGAAACCACTCGGTGGATATTTTTTCTGCTACCAGTGTGTAATTATATGGCTCTAATTTACTGACTGTTGGCCTGGATGAAACATTTGAGATAAAATTCGATTTTTTATCATTTATTTTCGTAGCGCACCCGAGGCTGTTTGGAAAATGTCAAACCGAAACAATTTAAATCCAGCAGATTTGACCATTTCGTGAATTGATTTAGGAACTGTTAAGCTCAGGAACACTTCTGATATAACGTCAGCTAAGAAATATATTTTTTCTCAGCAAAGAAATAATAGTTTTTTACCTTGTTTTCATGAAAATTCCTTCGTGGCGGCAGCCATTTTAACTGACGACGTCAGTCGACGTCGTTCAAAACTCCGCCTTCTGTTCTCTGATTGGTCCGGTAATCCGCCTTCTGTTCTCTGATTGGTCCGGTCAAAAATCTACTGGAGAAATCCTTATCTATGAGAGAAGTCCCAGACCCTAGTACAAAGCGAAGTGAAGGACAAGGGTCTGGTTTCAACCAGACTAGTTTACCATCTTCTTTCTTCTTCTTCTTCTTTCGGCTTTTCCCTTTTCAGTGGTCGCCACAGCGAGTCATCCTCCTCCACCTAACTTTTTCCTCTGCATCCTCTGTCCTCACTCCAACTACCTCCATGTCCTCTCTAACTGCATCCATATATCTCCTCTTTGTCTTTTTCCTGGCAGCTGCATTTCTAACATCCTTCTACCAATATACCCACTGTCCCTCCTCTGGACATGTCCAAACCATCTCAGTCTGGCCTCCCTAACTTTATCTCCCAGTTGTTCAACATGTGCTGTACCTCTGATGATCTCATTCCTGATCTTATCCATCCTTGTCACTCCTAAGGAGAACCTCAGCATCTTCATTTCTGCCACTTCCAGTTCTTTCTCCTGTCTTTTTGTCAATGTCTCTGTCTCCAGACCATACAATATAGCTGGTCTCACCACTGTCTTGTAAACTTTTCCTTTGACCTTTGCTGACACCTTTTTGTCACAAATCACTCCTGAAACTTTTCTCCATCCACTCCATCCTGCCTGGACTCTCTTTTTCACCTCTTTACCACATTTCCCATTTTCCTGGACAGTGGACCCCAAGTACTTGAAGTCCTGCACCTTTGTGACCTCTGCTCCTTGTAGCCTCACTGTTCCACTGGCCTCCCTCTCATTCACACACATGTACTCTGTCTTACTACGGCTGACTTTCATTCCTCTTCTTTCAAGTGAATACCTCCACCTCTCCAAGTTCTCTTCCACCTGTTCCCTGTTCTCACCACAGATCACAATGTCATCTGCAAACATCATAGTCCATGGGGATTCCTGCCTGACCTCATCTGTTAGTCGGTCCATCACCAGAGCAAACAAGAAGGGGCTCAGAGCCGATCCTTGATGCACTCCCATCTCCACCTTGAAGTGATTTGTCACTCCTACAGCACATCTCACCACTGTCCTGCTGTCTTCATACTAGGGATGCACCGATAAATCGGCCGGCCGATCGATCGGCTCCGATTTCCTTAATTTGGGGAGATCGGTGATCGGCCGATCTTTAAATGAGAAGCCGATTGTATCTACCGATTTTATCTGCCTCAGCAAAGGTTGGAAAATCCTGAAAATTTAGGGTGCATTTTGACCTTTTAACACCTGAAAATCGGTATCGGCCAAAATCGGAATCGGCAGGTCAGACTTTCTAAAAATCGGTAATCGTGATCGGCCAGAAAATTGAAATCGGTGCACCCCTACTTCATACATGTCCTGTACCAGTCTGACATACTTTTCTGCCACTCCAGATTTCCTCATGCAATACCACACCTCCTCTATTGGCACCCTGTCATATGCTTTTTCTAAATCCACAAACACACAATGGAGTTCTTTCTGACCCTCTCTGTACTTCTCCATCAACATCCTCAAAGCAAAGATGGCATCTGTGGTGCTCTTTCTTGGCATGAAACCATACTGCTGCTCACAGATAGTCACATCTTGTCTAAGTCTTGCTTCCACAACTCTCTCCCAGATCTTCATCGTGTGGCTCATCAACTTAATTCCCCTGTAGTTGCTACAACTCTGTACATCACCCTTGTTCTTAAAAATGGGAACCAGCACACTTCTTCTCCATTCTTCAGGCATTTTCTCACCCTCAAATATTCCATTAAATATTTGAGTCAAAAACCTCACTGCCATCTCTCCAAGACATTTCCAAACCTCCACTGGTATGTCATCAGGTCCTACTGCCTTCCCCTTCTTCATTCTTTTCAGAGCTTTCCGGACTTCACCCTCACTAATCTTTCCCACTTCCTGGCCCACAGTTTCTATGACCACTCTTCTTTCTCTTTCATTCTCTTCATTCATTAGCTCCTCAAAGTAATCCTTCCATCTTTCCATCACACTCTCCTCACTTGTTAGAACATTACCATTCCCATCTTTAATAAACCTAACCTGCTGCACATCCTTTCCAGCCTCATCCATCTGTCTTGCCAAATATATACAAGTCCTTGTCGCCCTCTTTAGTGTCCATTTTCCCATACAACTCATTGTACGCCCTCTGCTTTGCCTGATCTACTTCCCTCTTTGCTCTATGTCCCATCTCCTTATATTCATGTCTCCTCTCTTCAGTCCTCTCACTGTCATATTTCTTCTTGGCTAATCTCTTTCTTTGAATGGTGTCCTGCACTTCACTATTCCACCACCAGGTTTCCTTATCATCCATTCTCTGTCCAGATGACACACCAAGTACCTTCCTACCTGTCTCTCTAATTACTGTTGCTGTAGTAGCCCAGTCACTTGGAAGCTCTTTCTTACCACCCAGAGCCTTTAACAGCTCGTCTCTGAATTTCTCACAACATTCTTCCTTCTTTAGCTTCCACCATTTGGTCTTCTTCTCTGATTTTACTCTTTTTCTCTTCTTCACAACAACAGTCATTCTACACACAACCATCCAATGCTGTCTGGCCACGCTCTCTCCTGCCACAACCTTACAGTCTCCAATCTTTCTCAGGTTTCCTCTTCTATACAGAATGTAGTCAAACTGCGTACTCCTCCCTCCACTCTTATAGGTCACTCTATGTTCCTCCCTCTTTTGGAAACAAGTATTGACTAGGGATGCACCGATAAATCGGCCGGCCGATCGATCGGCTCCGATTTCCTTAATTTGGGGAGATCGGTGATCGGCCGATCTTTAAATGAGAAGCCGATTTTATCTACCGATTTTATCTGCCTCAGCAAAGGTTGGAAAATCCTGAAAATTTAGGGTGCATTTTGACCTTTTAACACCTGAAAATCGGTATCGGCCAAAATCGGAATCGGCAGGTCAGACTTTCTAAAAATCGGTAATCGTGATCGGCCAGAAAATTGAAATCGGTGCACCCCTACTTCATACATGTCCTGTACCAGTCTGACATACTTTTCTGCCACTCCAGATTTCCTCATGCAATACCACACCTCCTCTATTGGCACCCTGTCATATGCTTTTTCTAAATCCACAAACACAAAATGGAGTTCTTTCTGACCCTCTCTGTACTTCTCCATCAGCATCCTCAAAGCAAAGATGGCATCTGTGGTGCTCTTTCTTGGCATGAAACCATACTGCTGCTCACAGTCACATCTTGTCTAAGTCTTGCTTCCACAACTCTCTCCCAGATCTTCATCGTGTGGCTCATTAACTTAATTCCCCTTTCTAAAAATCGGTAATCGGTGATCGGCCAGAAAATTAAAATCGGTGCACCCCTAGTATTGACTACAGCCATTTCCATTCTCTTGGCAAAATCCACCACCATCTGTCCTTCCTGTTTCTTTTCTTGACACCAAACCTACCCATCACTTCCTCATCCCCTCTGTTTCCTTCACCAACATGTCCATTCAGGTCTGCTCCGATCACCACTCTTTCCTCCCTGGGAATACTCTCTATCACTTCATCCAAATCTTTCCAAAATGTATCTTTCTCCTCCCCATCACATCCAACCTGTGGAGCATAACCACTTACTATGTTTAGCATCAGACCTTCTACCTTCAGGCACATCACCCTATCTGACACTCTCTTCACCTCTACTACATTCTTTGCCAACTCCTCCTTCAGGCCCACCCCTACTCCATTTATCTTTCTATCCACACCATTACTACCATGTAGCACAAAAATTTGTCTATTAACAGAAACAAAATACAAAAGTGCATTCTAAACCACAATTCAGCCATTACATTATTTCTGGGACCAGTCAGGGCGTTGACCAAGATCATGTGAATTTGTTCCAGGTGTCGGGTTTAGGACCATTTCAGTGGTTTTTGTTTGGTTTTGTGTTTTGAGTCCACTTTGTGGTAACACATATCAGGCTTGTTGAGGTGCATCAATGCATCATTCATGAGAATGTGCTGTTTTCTACAGAAAAAACAAGAAGTCGGATTATTAATTCATTATTTGGTGCAAATATTGGAACCACAGGGAACTGGGATCAACTTTTGAACACTTTATGCTGCTTTACACAACTTTCTTGACCTTTATTCTCATTTTGTCTGTATGGATTACAGTGATTGTCTGTTTTTATTTCTTTATTCATAAATGCACCAGTCCTGCTTTCCTTTATGTGACTTCTTCTTACTCTCCTTAAATCAACAGTCTTTTCTGTGAATACAATAATTTTCCACAATGTGAAGAAACTCAGGGGAATGGTTGTGGGATATTTAGCTTCTTAATGATTCTATTTTGACAGCAGGTTATAATTTTTTTGTTTTGCTCATGCATCACTACATTTGTATTGTGCAAGTGCAAATATACTTTTATTTTTTAGAATAATTTATTGTGATGCCTAATTATCCTTAAATAATTTGTACCAAACAATAGTCTTTTGTTAGTATTTATAAGAAAAATTGGACTTTAATATTAAAATGCAGAAAAGCTGATGCACGTTCCTCAGTGATGTCATCGCTCTGTGGTGACATTTAGTCGTGACATTTGTTATTTGGGTGAGAACAGATTTGTGTTCTGTAAATTGGCTTGTTGAAGTTTGTTGCTGCTCATGTGAGTGAATGTTTATCCTCAGACTCAGAGACGATAGAAATAATAGAAGTAATCTCAATAATGGCAACTTAATTATATTTTTATACAATTTACAATTTCCAGAAACATGTTTTACACCTGCGCGTAGAGATTTTTCATGAAATAAAAATCTGCCATCTTAAATTTTGCATTTGTGATGTTAATGTTGGGTGAATTCACATTTTACTAGCTACACAGGCCTAATGAATTATGAATGCTAAAACAGAATAAACATATGGCTACTAATCTACCATATTTTTTATCCCATAAATAACGTTTTGTTTTTTTTGCATAGTTTGCATGCCCTGCGACTGACAGGACATGTATATGGATTTTTTCTCCTCATATTTATAAAACAATTTTTGGCTGATATATGACCGTTTTAGGTTCGAACCCCGGCCACGGCACACCTTGGGGTGTCTATGAGTGCACATCTATTTTCCCCAGCTCCCCGGGCGCTGACTACGGCTGCTCACTGCACCACCTGGTGGTGGTTGGGTTAAATGCAGAGGCCAATTTTGTCTGTCAAGTATGGGAAACTCATCATGTCATCATGGATTGTCTATAACGAACACCATGTTTAAGCATAAGGGTGTCCATATGTGCTCTTGGCACCAGGACACCCTAGGTCGCAGTTCGATGATCGACTTTGTTGTCGTCTCATCTGATCTGCGGCCGCATGTCTTGGACACTCGGGTGAGGAGAGGGGCGGAGCTGTCTACTGACCACTACCTGGTGGTGAGTTTGCTCCGATGGTGGGGGAGGATGCCGGTCAGACCTGGCAGACCCAAACGTATCGTGAGGGTCTGCTGGGAACGTCTGGCAGAGTCTCCCGTAAGACGGAGCTTTAACTCCCACCTCCGGGAGAGCTTTGAACACGTTCCGAGGGAGGCGGGGGACATGGAGTCCGAGTGGGCCGTGTTCCGCGCCTCTATTGTCGAGGCAGCTTATCGGAGCTGTGGCCGCAAGGTTGTTGGTGCCTGTCGAGGTGGCAACCCTCGAACCCGGTGGTGGACACCGGCAGTGAGGGATGCTGTCAGGCTGAAGAAGGAGTCCTATTGGGCCTTTTTGGCTTGTGGGACCCCGGAAGCAGCTGATAGGTACCGGCAGTCCAAGCGGCATGCGGCTCGGGTGGTTGCTGAGGCAAAAACTCGGGCGTGGGAGGAGTTCGGAGAGGCCATGGAGAATGACTTCCGTACGGCTTCGAGGCGATTCTGGTCCACCATCCGGCGTCTCAGGGGGGGAAAGAGGTACGAGACCAACACCATTTATGGTGGAGGTGGCGTGCTGCTGACCTCAACTCGGGATGTTGTGAGTCGGTGGGCGGAATACTTCGAAGACCTCCTCAATCCTACTGGCACGTCTTCCACTGAGGAAGCAGAGCCTGGGGACTTTGGGTCGGGTTCTCCGATCTCTGGTGCTGAGGTCGCCGAGGTGGTTAAAAAGCTCTGCGGTGGCAAGGCTCCGGGGGTGGATGAGATTCGCCCGGAGTTCCTTAGGGCTCTGGATGTTGTAGGGTTGTGTTGGCTTACGCGACTCTGCAATATCGCGTGGACATCGGGGGCAGTTCCCTTGGATTGGCAGACTGGGGTGGTGGTTCCCCTATTTAAAAAGGGGGACCGTAGGGTGTGTTCCAACTATAGGGGGATCACACTCTTAAGCCTCCCTGGTAAGGTCTATTCAGGGGTTCTGGAGAGGAGGGTCCGTCGGATAGTCGAACCTCGGATTCAGGAGGAGCAGTGTGGTTTTCGTCCTGGTCGTGGAACACTGGACCAGCTCTACACCCTCAGCAGGGTCCTGGAGGGTGCGTGGGAGTTTGCCCAACCAGTTTACATGTGTTTTGTGGACTTGGAGAAGGCATTCGACCGCGTCCCTCGGGGGGTTCTGTGGGGGGTACTCCGGGAGTATGGGGTACCAGGCCCTTTGATAAGGGCTGTTAGGTCCCTGTACGACCGGTGTCAGAGCTTGGTCCGCATTGCCGGCAGTAAGTCAGGCTCGTTTCCGGTGAGAGTTGGACTCCGCCAAGGTTGCCCTTTGTCACCGATTCTGTTCATAACTTTTATGGACAGAATTTCTAGGCGCAGCCAAGGTGTTGAGAGGATCCGTTTTGGTGACCTTAGAATCGCTTCTCTGTTTTTTGCAGATGATGTGGTCCTACTGGCTTCATCAGTTCGTGATTTACAACTTTCACTGGAGCGGTTTGCAGCCGAGTGTGATGCGGCCGGGATGAGGATCAGTTCCTCCAAATCCGAGGCCATGGTCTTGAGCCGGAAAAGGGTAGCATGCCCTCTCCGGGTCGGGGAGGAGGTCCTGCCCCAAGTGGAGGAGTTTAAGTATCTCGGGATCTTGTTCACGAATGAGGGAAAACTGGAGCGTGAGATCGATAGGCGGATAGGTGCAGCGTCCGCAGTGAAGCGGGCGCTGTACCGGTCTGTCGTGGTGAAGAGAGAGCTGAGTCAAAAGGCAAAGCTCTCAATTTACCGATCGATCTACGTTCCCACCCTCATCTATGGTCATGAGCTTTGGGTTATGACCGAAAGAACAAGATCTCGGATACAAGCGGCTGAAATGAGTTTTCTCCGCAGGGTGGCTGGACTCTCCCTTAGAGATAGGGTGAGAAGCTCAGTCATCCGGGAGGGACTCGGAGTAGAGCCGCTGCTTCTCCACATCGAGAGGAGCCAGTTGAGGTGGCTCGGGCATCTGGTTAGGATGCCTCCTGGACGCCTCCCTGGTGAGGTGTTCCGGGCACGTCCCACCGGGAGGAGACCCAGAGGAAGACCCAGGACGCGCTGGAGGGACTATGTTTCTCGGCTGGCCTGGGAACGCCTTGGGATTCCCCCGGAGGAACTGCTCCAAGTGGCTGGGGAGAGGGAAGTCTGGGCCTCCCTACTTAGGCTGCTACCCCCGCGACCCGACCCCGGATAAGTGGAAGAAGATGGATGGATGGATGGAAGTATGGGAAACATACACAGATGACAAAAATGTGACATTTATTTTTATTTTTTATTCATTCTGACTGAAAAAAAAAACTGAACAGTACCATTTTAAACCACTTGATGGCAGCAGAGTAGTAGCAGTAAGGCATGCCATTGTATCATGTAATAGGTAAACGTGGCTATAATGACAAATTCAAAAAATTTGAAGACAAAAACAACTGGACTTTATTTATTATACTTTATACTGTATTGTTTTAGTCTTTAACTTTTTTGAATTTACCATGTCCTGGATGACTGAGAATCTTCACCAGCTATTAATGACACAATCCGCTTGCCATAACCTCCCCACCTTTGTTCTGCTCGCTGCTTGAAGCAACGTCAAACCAGCTGCACCTCCTCAGCGAAATGCCGCTAAATGGACCATTAAAGTGCATTTATTAAGTAAAAGTTCAACTGAGACACACCTTTGCTATAACCTTGAGCAAACAAATAATTGTTTTAGGTGATTTTCTTTTTAAATTTTGAAGAAACGAGCAGCGTTCTTCCTTTTCCCCTCATCTGCGCGCTCCCGGAGCACAGCGAATACTTTTGAAATACAGCTGATTTGACCGTTAAAGTATTTTATTAAGCAAATGTTAGACTGAGACACACTTTACTATAAAGTCGAGCAAACAAATATTTGTTTTTAGGTGTTTATCTTGTTAAATTTCAAAGAAATTAACAGTGGATTGTCCCTCTGCGCGTGCACGCTTATGTAAATTGGGTTTTGAAATATAGCTGATTTTACTGTCAAAGTGCATTTATTAAGCAAAGGTTAGACTGAGTACTATAATTTCGAGCAAACAAATAATTGTTTTAGGTGTTTGTTTTGTTATATTCGCACAGCGACTCGTCACGTGCACGCTTCCACGGCTGCCATTTGGCAGCCAATTGATTTTTGGCACACCACTGGCCCACATTTCCGGGTTGTCAGTGGTGAAGTGTAACAAACACGACGCGTTAGCGGTGATGCGTAATAGATGCAACATATTTATGGATTTTTCCACTGTATTAGACATATTTGGACTGATGTGACTTATAGGGTGGAGCGACGTGTACGGCGGAAAATACGGTGGCTGAATTTTCTACATCTCCTTTATTGTGGTATTCAGGACATAATACCTCTTTCACCCAGCAAGCTAAATGACACTCAATCTCATGAGAAATGCCATCAAATCCAGATGCAGCGTTGAAGCTTAGCGTTGGTGTCTCCATTCTGATTTTCTACGACAATTAGAAGACTGGGGAACAAGTTTGGAAATGTCAGCAGCTTAAGGGTGTGAGTGCTTAATGAAGCGAGGCCCTGATGTTCCGGGCTACTGCTCCAAGCTGCACGCAGCCTCATGCACATCAGCAAATCATTGGGCCAATAAATTAGAACCTTAGAGACAAATGCACATACACGCATAGTCTTTTTTCCTCCCCCTACCTCCTGTCCTTTTGTTGAGTATTACACAAGGTCTTTGGACGTGACAAGGTGGAAAGGTTCCCCAGAGACAAGGCTGTGGGCACTGTGGCCGGGAATCTGTTCATCATTATTATATTCCAGCTCGCCTCTTGCTCCCCTCTGGCCTGCCGACCCTCCGCTGCAGACCGCCCTTCTCACAGTGTTTGTTTCTGCAGAGCTCCGTGACTGTTTTCCTCCAAGCTCAGAGAAAACAAGGACTGGTGTGTCTCTCGAGGATCGTGGAGTGGATCAGGTTGTAAAATACAGTGGAACAGAAAAAAATCTACTGTCCTGAATAACAAACCACGAGGTAGTGTATTAGTGTTCCACTTTGTAGGAGCATCGATGTTGCACTACTTTTATTAGGCCATGCAGGTGATGGCTTTACCATGGAACAGTCTGGTTAGACCTGCTTTGCAGGGAGAAAAAAAATCTCCAGGCACGCTGCTTTTTTCCTACAAGCAAACAACATATATGCAAGTTTAAGTGGTAACTCTTAATTGTTTCTAGGCCAAAGTGGGAGAGCAAATGTTTTCGTTAAGTTCCTGCAATGGACTGGTGACCTGTGCAAGGTGTATCAATCAATCAAACTTTATTTATAGAGCCCTTTTCAGCAGCCAGAAGGTGCACAAAGTGCTGAACAATACAGAAGTAAAAAACAATTAAAAATTTAGAAAACAGCCAGTAAAAACAGTTAAAAATAACAAGAATGACAAAGAACTACTAGGTATTAAAAGCCTGTATCCCCAATGAAAATAGGTGGAAGCCACATGTACAGTAAGTTTATTTCTGAGTGTCTCAGATGATAAATTCACGTTTTCCTTGAATATTTGTATTATTCTACCAAACCCTTCAGCAACACAGAAGCTTAGTTTGGAAGGAATGCATACTGCCTGCTGCCTGCATGCCAAGATTTTAAGCAAACCTCTCCATTTGAGCTTAACCTCTACACTTCACGATGCAGGTGGAGGGTGCTGTGCATCATGAAGGACTTCACTCATCCTGCACACATTTTCCAGCCCCTTTCCTCAAGCAGGCGGCTGAGGAGCATTCAGAGCAAGACCACCAGGCTCAGAAACAGTTTCTTACCTGCAGCTGTCACACTGCTGAACTCGATCTGCACTTAATTCAGCTTCAGCTTACATTTTTTAACTT